>JAOWAT010100113.1:0-10590 GCA_028571025.1 Longipedia americana
CTCTGCAAACTCGAACCGAAACAAACTTCTCTGAAACGTAACACATTTCTTTATCAAAGTTTGCTCTGGAATTGATTACAATAGCATAATTTTTGATAAGAGTGGTAGACCAATGAAGAGAGTATTCAAGTGTTGGAATGATTGATCGTATGTATTTCTGCATTGTATTTATGAATGAATATGAATAAAAAGTTGTATTAATGATTGACTAGCATCCGTGCAAATTTGGTTCCCTTTTATCCTTTCCAATCACTCGGCCAGACTTCTGAGGTAACAAACCCCAAAGTTCGCAATATACTGGTTTTTTGGTCCGGGAAAATCCGAATTAGCTTCCTTATCGCTCATTAACCTGGATATCCTTTGTGTTTTCTTGTAATTCATTAAAAACTTAACAGCCACTATTTCAAATTAAAAATTTTCCTAAAAACAGGACAAGCAATTTTTACTAAGCAGACAGAGGCCCAACAAGAAAGAAAAAAAAGGATTCAGATGTAAAAATCAACAAACACCATCATCGAGGAATACGATCACAAAAACAACAAAATAATTTACTATCTTCCTGCTTATGTTCGTCTTAAACTAAAAAACTTTCTAGATGTGAATCTGGAATCACTCAACGCGTAAATCCTAGCAACATTGAACATTTCGATCGGAATCCGCAATTTTAGAGAATATATCATATCGAATTATTCAAAAGCAAGGTTCAAACACCTTCACGATGTTTTGACGTCCTAAATGCTGGTTAAGTTTTCCAGGGATTAATCTATGAGATTGAGTCGCAATAATTAGGATCTAAATGTTAGGTATAAGGAAGATGGATAGTAGTTCTCTTTCACGATATGGAAAGTCTTTAATCTCAATATTATGACCGAAAAATATTGGCTCTCGCCGTTTGAACTGCTAAACCTGAGACTAACTTTAAATCTGGATTCCGTCAAAACTCAGCATGACGGAGTTTAAATAGTGTTCAAGTTTAACTGCATGGATTTGGTGGCGATAAAAGGGTAGGAACAAATATCCTAGGAAAATATTAATTTTGTCAAACTAAGCTATGTTGGAGAGTATATGAGCTTTGGAGAATATACGTTGGCAAAGGCTAAATTGGAGGCTATATACTCGTCAAACAAGCTAAATCAAGGAGATAAGATCAAACAGGAAAGGGAAATTCAGCGAGGAAATGATATTGAGGAGTAGAGAAAATACTATTTCGGGAAAAAATACGAAAAATTGAAAGAAATGGAAAATCAATGCAGATCCAATGAGAATTTAGGCAAGTCTGCAGGCACTGAAAATGCACTGATAAGGGTGTATCCTCATTAACAGCTTCCAGGAGACAGGTAGAGGCTAAAGTTTAGAAATTGGTAATACACTCATTTCTTGGTTCCTCTGTTTAGAACCCCTGTTATAGACTTGTTGACTATTTTTTTGCCTCTTTGGCTTCTAGGCTTGATTAACTTGCTGATTTTCTTTCAAGATGAGAATATTGGTGACAGACTTGCAAATATTGGTGCTGTTTTAGTAGCTTTTTCAGCATTGGTTCCTACAATTCGTAGCCAGATTCCACCTGCTCCACAAATAACTTTGGTTGAGGTGATGATATATTTGTAAATTAGTACTTCGCTACTGGCTTTAGTTCAGAGTTATTTGGAGCATTAAAGGTCATTAGCAACGGGAACATAGGGTGAAGAAGCTGGAGGAGATAGGGACTGGAAAAGTGATGGACTATTCATAGCTGCAGTGATAATAAACTCATTTACATTTGTGGTTGTGATCGGATTATTTTTGATTTTCTTTTGCTGCTGGAGAAAATCCTACATAGACATCCGAACGTAGGTAGACGAGAATACTTTCAAGGAAGTAGATAGGAGACAATGGACGGGTGGAAAATGTGACAAGATATTCTCAACATACCGTGATGATACTGATGATTTGATGCGTTATCGATATTTGGACGATCAACTATAATAGCAGTAAGAATGAATGGGGAAAACAAGTAATAAGGTTATTTATATTCGTTGATTTTTTGTGAAAAAAATTAGATATTGATAGGGGGAAGATCAAATTGATTAGTGAAAAAATTTAAATGAGAAAATAAAGGAGTATCATAATCTACCAGTGGTAGCCATTAGCAATTTTCTTTTCCTTTTTGATTTCTGAAAATCACTTTTTGTAGTGAATCTTATGAGAGATTTCTCATCTTGATCTTTAGTTTTTTGTTAGGCGATACTCTGGATATTTTGTTTTTGAAGATAGTTGAAGTAATTTTTTGCTTGATCTATTTACACATCCCAGAAATTATTCGGCTTGAAAAATTTCACCAAGGCCTCATAAACCGATTCACCATGCTACTCTTTTGTCATGTCCTTAGTATCACCCAACAACATTCGGTTACGAAGAGTAACTGAATTTGTAATATGTTCTTTAGAAACTGTGCTATCAGTTTCCTAGTTTATTACTTTTTCCTTAACAATTTGCTAATTGAGACTGTCTGTAAAACGCAGACTAAGGGCATTCTACCCCAATAAAGTTATGAGCAGAGATATACTTGAACTTTTAATCTCGTTAAGTTCAATAAGAGCACGTGTAGCTTCCTTCTTCCTTTAGACTTTTTGACGCCGATGCTTGGATTTTTTACACTTGCACAAATATTTGTAAATGAGGTGGCTAGCGTATGGGATGTAGTGTATCCGATCACATTCAAACTTGTTATGGAAACTATTTGGGCAATATTTACACTATCTATTGACGTTTTCTTAGCTGAAAAGATCATCCTTATCTTGCAACCCACAGTATATTTAGAAATCGGATTTACTGTTACTTTTTCGAAGAATATCCTTGAAATTTTACTCGGAGAGCATGTGAACCATGCTGTAGTTTTATGCGATCACGTCCCAGTTTACAATTTTCTTTTTGATAAATTCTAAAGGAATCATGCAGGGCTACTGCTCCTAGACAACCTAAAATTTTTAGATTTCAGTCCCGTCCAGCTAGGAATTTTTAATATTAGTAGCAAATATAATACTTCCTTTGCTTAGAACCATGAATTTAGCCATAGATCCCTTGTTGATGAGAATCTAGTCAGGATACGCAATTTTTCTCTAGATAGCCACTGACAACGAGATCAAGGTTGCTCTTGTGAATATCGCCAAATACCCAATGTTAGAAAACAAATGCTGGTTGGCCATCTCAGCATACCTTAGCTTCATATACTCTGGAATCTATTTCATAACCGATGCCTGCTCCTCATAGTTATATGAATGTCTTATCTTATGGGATTCCTTGATAAAACTCTTCATTTTTTACTACAAATAAGCATCTATTTTGTCTTGTTTACACATTTGATGAAATATCTTCAGGTTTTGCTTCTTTTCAGCATCCTTGCTGCTGATTTCCATGATCAGAGTTCCAATCTTACTGATGTTATATGCCAGTGTTATAGAACTGAGCGTTTCAATGAATATCAGTCCTAGAGCCTATGTGGTATTGGAGGCCTGCATCTAACCGAACCCATTAGCTCCCCAGTAAAATCCCCAAATATACCTCACATGCCACGGACTTCGATCTATTCCGAGTTGTTTCTACCAATTGTGATCCGGCTCAATCTGGGCTAATAAGTTCAGAATAATCGAGACAAAATGGCCCATGACAAAATTGAACGCAAGTACTTTGAAGAGCTGGAGATAATTTTCCCTTTTCCGCGTGTTAAAGTACTAGTACTCCATATTTTCAATTTCCTAGCTATTCCTGTAGAGTTTCAAAAGGAAGCTGAAGACAATAACCGTTTCTATCCCCATAAACTAATTGCTGAGAATAATAGAAACAATAGAGATGATATCAATGAGCATACTACTCCTGAAGTAAGATTTCAAGATCTAAGAGATAAACTTCTTCTACTTGAAATCAATCGAACTTTTTCTCTGAGCTATACAATTTATTATCACGTCAAGCATGAGTAAAGGTAAAATCACAACCTTTATCGTTGAGAATGATGGCTCAGCTCTTAATTAGTGAAACGGAATCATAAGAGATATGCAGGCTATTCCGAAGATGAGGTAGACAAGTCGGACAACAGTGATGAAAGTCATGCAGTTATGGCTTATTGTTATTCCTGGGAGATGTCCTAAGATCGAAAGGATATATGCGAGTCCCTTTTTATCTTCTTATCCCTGAAAATCACTAAGGAAGTCTATCTATTAGTTAATTTAGCGATTTATTTTGTTCTTTCCTATCTTTTTAATGAAATTTCGCTTCAAGCGATTCCTCCGAATGTCCTTCACTTTTTCTTTCAAGGCAGCCTCTCTCTAGTTGTGCCTTTTTCTAAGCATTGATACCTACGATCTCCCCGAAAAAAGGCTAGTAGGTTGTGTAGCACCTTGAATCGTTTCCATATAGAAAATTTAAAATTAATTTTTACTCGCATACTCGAAAATAGAAAAAGAGCTTTAATACCAAAAATAATTTACATTGATTCGTATCGAACCTAGATAACAAAGTAAACTGCTGCGTATACTTCGTCTCAAAAATATTTTTAAAGCCAGGAATCCAATAATTCAGTCAAATAAGATCAAAACTGCCTTCGAGAGTTAAGAAACGTATACCGTTTTTCCGATTTCTTCTTCTGCTAAATCAGATTTTGGAGACTGAAAAGAGTCTAAATATTGCTTTCCTTGAAATAGTGGTTAAAATTATACACCAAATCTATCTCCAGGTTCCAGAAATGATTCTGCTAATTGACCAGATGGATACACTCCATAACATCCTCAATGTATTATTTTCTAGTCATCTGAATCATGTTCTTCTGATTACCGAACTACTACTCGGATCGCAATGAAAACTTCTGCGTTTTTTTGTTCTCTAGTAGTGCTTGAAGCATGTTCCTCTTTTCGATGGTTTATAGACTTATCTCTCCGAAATTGTGACAGATGTAGGCCTAGTTGATGTCATTTATGACACTGAACTACTTAAGAGTTCTAAACTTTGATTACTTGCGACCGTAGACCTAATTCCGATCATCCTTGTATCTTTTACAATCGGTCAGATATTTGAAGACAACATACTGCCTAATCGGAACAAAGTGCAACCTACTACACTAGAACCTATTATGATAGTTATTCTTGCACAAACTACACAGGTTCTGAGAACTATCATTGACCAAAGGATCATGTCTATCCTAAAGAAAACACAGAAATTAATGATCATATTAGCTAGATTGCCTCACAACACTTTTGAAAGACTATCTATCTAGAGCATAAAGAACACTATATGTTTCTGATTTGATGTCCCAACATGGAATCTTCCTCCTGACAAAGTCAACCGAGAGAAGGGTTGGAGCCTGTTCTTCCTTG
This sequence comes from Longipedia americana, assembly GCA_028571025.1. NCBI lineage: Eukaryota > Metazoa > Arthropoda > Copepoda > Polyarthra > Longipediidae > Longipedia > Longipedia americana. The sequence continues at coordinate 5,346 of JAOWAT010100113.1, forward strand.
ACTTGATACACTTCGTAGGATGTCCCGTTAAGAATCGAACCGGAATTTTTGTAGCAGAGGTTTATCGTCCCGTTTGCCAAGATAATAAACTGGGGAGCCTATCCTCTCCTTATGATCATCTCCGAGGGGTAGGTAATTTTTCTCTGGACAGCAACTGCCAGATTCAGCAAGGTTTTTTTGGTCAGATTTCCCAGAACACCCAAGTTAGCAAACAGGGTTTAATTAGCTATTTTCAAATAATCCACCTTCATTTTACTGGGCAATTTCTAGAGAACCTCATCATATTCGTTATAGTTGAAACTCTCCTGAATCTTGTAGGACTATTATATGTAACTGGACATTTTGGTCTCCGTTGCATCTTCTATCTTGTCAGATTTACACATTTTGTGGAAGGTTTTGACCATTCGGTTCTTTTCGTCCCTCTTCTCATTGATCTTCAAGATCAGAGATCCAACCTTACTAACGTTGTATGCTAGTGTAATGGCACTGAAAGTTTCTATGAAGATCAAACTGGCTGCCTCGTATGTATTTGAGGCAAGAAGCTATCCGAAACCATTAGCACCCCAGTAAAAACCCCATATATACTTGATATACCATTCCTAATTGGCAATACCCAGCTTTGTATGCCAGTCTTCAGTTGAACCGTCTATCCTTGCCACCATATTCAGGAGTATGGATAGGAAATGACCGATTATAAAATTGAACACGATAACTTTTAATAGCTAGAAGTAGTTTTCCATTGCTCTCGTCTCAATGAACAAATATTAGAAACTTTCCAGCTTTTCGATATTTTTCGATAATTTTATCAGAAGCAGAACTAGCATCAAGTACTGCGTGTCGATCAGAAAAATATGGAGGAAAAGCATTATCAAGGACAAGATATCGATATATGCAGATTACCGAATGTAAGATGGTAAAATTTACTTTATTTTGTGGCACCTTCTTAGGGTTGATTAATCTGTTTTCTGAAGAATAGAGCTCAACAGTATCTCAAGCAACAGCATGCACATCCCAAAGACGAGTATGTCCGAGAAGGGCGACCGTTAGTTCAATTCTGGAAAAGTGGACTAAATCGAGACCGCAATGATAACTACTATTATGTAGAGCAACTTAATCAGAATCCACGCAATCATGAACCAATTCCGTTAGATAGATATACCTTCGATCTCTCCTAAATACAAAAGAACTTTATTGATTCCTCCTTGAGGTTTATCAGAGGTCCAATCATCCAGATATTTATTTTCTTTTTCTTATTCAATCGTTCTGTTACAGTTATTTCTCTTCAACTTTTATATAAACTAGTTTTTTATTCTTTTGACCTTGAGGTTCTTAATCATGCTATTGAATTTTTTTTATCTTGAAGATTTTTTGCGTGTCAATATGACTGAGGAAGGACTGAAACCGATTAACTACGTCTTGGTCCCCTTGGATTACAGCTAGATCCCTCTTTATGACGATTTCATTCAGGAAAAGACTTTTGGAATAGAAACTCCAATCACTGGAAATAAATAGAAGTAATACATAATATTTGATTTTTTTATCTGTACATATCCAATTTTTTAAAATCGGGTCATTTTTTATTTATACTCATAAAAATCGCAATCCTCCTGATCATCAGCCTAAATATAAATGGTTGTCCCCTAGTAGTAAAAAATCACTTAATTTCCGATTTTTTCGAAAAGTCAATGCTATCAAGATTGTCCTTGGGGAAATAGTGGTTGTAATTATGGGCTTAATCAATCTATAAGGACCAGAAAGTTTTAGGATTCAAAGCTCCTTGAACAGCCTCGTTAATTCCCTACATATAATCTATCATATTGATATCCGCGATAGAACTTCTCCTCCTATATGTCGAAATGGTTGGAAATTCTTTTATATCATTTTTTAGTCCCTTTTCTAACGAGAGTTACTCAGTAATGGTTTCCTTTGGAACAAAACTCCCAGTTTTGAATTTTAGGTTCCTAAAAAATTGAAGAGTTGGATAGTATTTTCTGTAGCGATGTCCTTGCATCTTTCTCTTCTGCGACTTCTTCCAAGTTTTTATTTATCTGTATATTAGGTGTTACTTCAGAGGGGCATAGTGAAGTTTATCACATTAAAACTTATTATGATGACTGTCATTGCAGAATGTGCACACATTAGAACTAGTTTCGTCAGGATCTGTATCATGTTTATCCTGCGTATAACATACCAGTTGGAAGTCATAGTTTCCACTTTTCTTGAGGATACTCTTAAAAGCGTCCAAGCCAAGGCAGTAAACAACGCTATATTCCGATGATTTAACATCCCAATTCATTATTTTCCTTTTGAGAAAATTAAGCTCGATAATATAGGGAGAGGAGTTTTCATCCACCTGAAATTTTTAATAAGCAACCCCATCCAATCTAGATCCAAAGCTCCTGCAGGTAAATTACAAGGCTCCCTTAGCCAGGATAGTAAAACTCGCATGCTTTCCCTTCTAAAAAATTATTTCCTGAGGGTAGGAAATTTTTCTCTAAACTGAAACAGCCAAGTTCATCAAAGTATTCTTTGTCAGAATATTCAGGAAACCCAAATTTCCAAACAGAGTCTAGTTAGCAACCTTAAGGTATTATGATCTCATAAGGATCGGGAGTGAATTCAAAAGAACATCCTGCTCGGTGTAATCAAAACTTTCCTCAATATTGAAAGACTCCTCAATATAACCAGATATTTTAGACTCAGTAACCTCATCAATCTTGTTCTACTTACACATCTTATGGAAAGTTTTCAGTTTCTACTGCTTTTCATCATCCCCCTCGTTTATCTTCGATATTAAACTACCAACCCTACTCACATTGTACGCAAGCAGCATGGCACTGAAAGTCTATATGAAGATTAGCCCCAAAGCCTCTGTAGAGTTTGCAGCGAAGAGTTCTCCAAAGCCATTAGCTCCCCAGTAAAACCCCCAGATATACTTCTAGTACCAAGGACTGTGTTGGATTCCAAGTTTGGAATGCCAGCTATCCTGATTAGTCTGTGCCAGCAGATTCAAGGCAATGGAGAGGAAATGTCCGATGGCAAAGTTAACAATCAGTATTTTGAACAGTTGATAATAGTTGTCTTGAGTTTTTGATTTGATGAAAAGATATTAATAATGCCAGAAAGGTTCATTTCTTTTTAGTATTTTTACCACCAGGAGAAAAGATGTCAATAGTTTTAGTTATTTTACAGTGGAACCGAGTAGTACCACGAGCTGAAGGATTATTAATATCAGGTCAAATGCGAAATTTTGTCGAAGGTAAGTCTTTGTTATCTCTGTCAGGCTCATCACCTGGTTCTTGGAATTTTTCTTCTGAATCACGCAATTAGAAAATATCTCCAGAAAATTCACGAAAAAATAAGCAACTTCGAATTCTCTTATGGGGTAGCTATTATTGAACTCTGTGAAAGTTCCCTGTATTGAAAAAATAAACACCCCCACTAATAGAATAAGCAGTTTTACCAGAATAAGAATTGAGCTTAGAAACGGATTTATTATTTCCAAACCAGGGAGTGAAGTGATGATTTTAATGCATTTTTTGAAAGTTGATTAGTTCAAGTTGTCCTAATGAAAATCATCTAAGTATGCGAATTGACCCGCGTCAGCCCGCTATGTGTTATTCTTCTTCAGTTTCTTTACAAAAGTTTTTTGAAGATGCTTGACTTTCCTATTTTTCACTACATCCTTTATAACATTTCTCTTGTCAGCGTCCATTTTGTCTTTAAGATACATTCTTAGTATAAGATTTCCTGCCATTTGAGCATCACGCTCAATCATTAGCTTCTAGCAGTCTACTTATTTCATTTTTTCTTATCGAATATTGAAATAACTCACCATAGAATAAAAAAAATGAAATAACTCACAATAGAATAAAAATAAATGTGCGGCAATAAAAAAAAACAGTTGTAAATCGCTCATAAGAGTTATCATTTTTTATGCTCTTCAATAAGGTTATCAATTTCCAACTCTGGTGGAAATGTTGGCAATTATTAAGGTTGTTTTATTTTGTCTAGCTGTTCACCTTCAGACTATGAGGGTTTTAGATCCCTTGAAAATGAAAAAAACTATGCATTTTTTGGACTTTTTACGGACTATCCCTAAAGTTATCCCATGTCTTTCGAGTCTTTGAAAATGTTACTGGTGAAGCTCTATTTGATAAGACTGAGCTATTTCCTCAGTTCCTAATTTTCCCTCTTTAGGTCATCCACGATTCTATTTACCCTCCTACTTTCCGATATGCTTCTCGGAGATGGAGACCTTGCAAGTTTCTGTTCTGAAGACTGCCGAACTATGCTGATTCTTTATTAGCGAAGCTTGGCAATTTATTTTTGCCTAGACACGAGAACTTTTTAAAGTTAATCTCGGGTATTCTACAAGTCCTAATTTCTAGTCCTGAGAAACTAAGTCTAGTACTGGAGTTTAATCTTTTGCTCCTTTTATTAATCGATCTGTTTTTGCCATCCTTAAAGCTATTAGAGAACTCTGGATTATAGTACATTCATGGAATCGCTGAGCTTCTATTTGGATCGGTAATATGCCAATTAGGACTACATCCTTTTTATATCGTTTTTCAATGCCTCATTTAGCTTTCTTAGTTCTATCATCTAGGTTGCTAAAGCCTATTGTTTGGCATTTAAACTTTGGTAATTTTACGAGTATTTCTTAGGACTGACCCCCTACTAAGTAGGTTTTAATTGCAGACTATCGTGCCTTTTGCGCTCAGTTTATCTAAATAGCAACTAAACTATATGGTCAGAAATAGATACGTCTTTATATCTCTTCTTCTTTGCTTTTGTAGCTCTGAAAAAGCTCAGTATACAATTACTGGAGAGTCATAAACTAAACATGCTGTTTTTCCAGTCCATCCTCCAGCTTCATAAGTTTTTAGATGTACAGTTATTATTTTTGAATGAGTTCAGAGTTGGATTTCCGAAGTTGCTATAATTCTTGACTGTAGTAAGTTGATGGTTGTGGCGTGGATATAGGTTGAGAATAGTGCTATTCAATTGGAAAATATTCATATGATGCTTTTGGATAACGACTGTGACGCTATTTGGGAAGCTGAAGCTTTCTACTCATAAATATATATTGGGGGGATATGAATGTTACTGTTAGCTATTTAATTTTTAAATACTGAATCAATATAGAAGTGACCTGATCCTCGACAATATAATTTTCTAATCGTATACAAAAAAACTAGTATGGTAAGTATATTCAGATGATGGAAATATGAAAGATTTTGAT
>JAOWAT010100224.1:0-10589 GCA_028571025.1 Longipedia americana
TATAGTGCCATTTTCTACCTGTTGCTAAGCACAGCAGGGCTGTAATTCACGTAAAACCTCTATATTGCCTCCATCAAAATCAATAAATTTATGATTTTGGACACTCAAAGTGAAGAAGTTGATAAAGAAAATAAAAAAGTTTTAAATTTTCAATGTAAGTTTGAAATTGGAAACGTATTTAATGCTGGAATTTCAATGAGCATACCACTTTGTCATGCATTCGTACTCAGCAACACTTTCATTCGTCAATTTTACATCATAATTTTCCAGAATTGAAATTTGCACGTTAGTTTTCAAATTTGAAATTTTGGGCAAAACTTTTCAGTTTCAATAATGTTTTATTAAAATTAATGCAATATTACAACTCGAAAACTAGGTATTAAGGCATTCTTGGGAACCTTATTGTTACGCATCTAAAACATAATTGCTAATTTGCAAAGATCATAATTTTTTGCATTGACATTTTTGCCCTTTTTGCATTGAATTAATTTATTGTTGTCAATAATTTTTAAGGTCTCATTTTTTCGTTTATTAGGGGCAATTTATTCTATGCCTTGCAAAAAATTACATTTTTCTAAAGTTAAACAAAAGCTTTTAGAAACCATTTTTAAACTTTAATTTTTTTAAAAATCATATCCACAAAGAATCAGCTACCATTAGGCATAATAAAATTATCTTTTTTTTCTTGACATTTCATCTTAAAGTAGAACATAATTTCATGCCTCATAAATTCAAAAATTAATTCAAAACTAACTTCTTTTTTCTCCTCTTTTACAGTGGGCCATTTTGCCATGTCTATTGGCCATTAGTTTAGCACAAGATGAAGGCCTAAATCCAGAGACCATCACCCTGGAACAACTGCTAGCCTCGGTCAAAGTAGAAACTGATGAACCACTGATTCCACTCGACAATGGCAATCCCAGTGGAAACATCATTGCTCAAATTCCTGTGGACGAACGCGTGGAACTGCCCGAACCCCAGCAGGCCGCCGTTCCGGCAAACAGAATCCGTCCAAACGGTCGTCCTCAATTCAGACCAAGAAGACCGAGACCGATCGCTTTGCCTCAACCGATCAACGTTGAGAACCCATCTCAACCACAAAGACCACGTTTCAAGTCTCCTTTCAGCGGTGAAAGGCCAAGATTCCTTCCAAGACCAGTCAGGCCTGAAGACCTTCCCAGAGTCGAAGAAGAAGAACAAGAGGAAGTGCAAGAAGCTGTGAATGAGGAACAGAATGAAGTTGAAGAAACTCCTCGTCCAAGGTTCCGTCCAGCTGCCATCAACAGACAGCGTTTCCGTCCAAGACCAAGAGTGCTTCCAACCACAGAAGCACCAGCTGCTGTCGATGAAGCTGTTGAAGAAGTGTCTGAAAATGAAATCGAATCAGCTTCTGCTCCAGCTCCAGTTGCTCCTACTTCAAGAAGACAATTGTTCCGCCCCAGAAGCAGACAAAGAGTCCGCCCAACCACTGCTGCACCAGTGCAAGTCATCGAAGAAGAATCTGAAAATGAAGTTGAAGATGAAGCACCAGCACAGCCACAACCACAACCAACCAGACCAAGCATCAGACAAAGATTCCGTCCAAGACAAAGAGTCAGACCTTCAAGACCAACTCCACAAAGAGTTGCTGTGACGGAAACTGAAGAAACTGCTGAAGTTGAAAATGTTGAAGAAGAAGAAGAGGTCTCCAGACCAAGACAATTCAGACCCAGACAAAGAGTAAGACCAAGACCAACTCCGCAAAGGGTTGCCCCACAACAAGAGGAAGTTGAACAAGCAGTTGAAACTGAGACTAAGGAAGAACAACAACCCCAACAACAATCATCTGGTAGAAGACCGTTTGGCGGGATCTTTGGCAGCAGAAGACCAAGACCAAACATCTTGTTCCGTGGAAGATCAACCACAACTGAAGCAACCACTACAACCAGCACCACAACAACAACTACAACTGTTCCAACAACTACCACAACAGAAGTCAACACAGAACCAGCCACTGAAGAGATCACTGATTCAGTCAACTTTTCCTTCATCCCAACCACTTTACAACCCCTGATTGTTGAAGAATCCACCAGACCTTCACCAGAAATTACTGTGGACTTCCTTCCAATATTCCCAAAACCAAGTCAACCAACCGAACCAGTCAGACCAGAACCAGAAGCTCCACCAGCACCAGCCAGAATTGTTCCAGGCATTCGTCAACGTCAAAGAGCCAGACGTCCAACCAAACCAACTGTTCAACCAGCTGAAGTTCCCAGATCTCAAACCATTGAAGTCAGCGAACCAAATCAGGACATTTCCATTCAAACAACAGGCAGAAGGCGTCGCCCAGGATCCAGAAGGAGACAGCAAATCAGAATCAAGACTCCAGTTCCAGTGCAACTTGAGGAATCTGTGGAGGAAATTGATGAAATCCAGCAGGCTTCACCACGTCCAAGAACCCAAAGACCAAGACTCCGTACTCAACAAAGACCAGCTATCGTTGTTGACCAACCAGAACCAGCACCATTCAACAAAAACCGTGCTCGTCTCAATATCCAATTGCCTTTCTCTGAAGTGAAAACCGTTCCTGTTCCAGAAGTGACTCCAGTGCAAGCAGTGCAACAGCCCATTACTGCTCCACAAGTCACTCCACTCTTCACTCTCGCCCCAAGACAACCAGTTCAAAGCACTCGCACAAGAACCAGATTTGGTTTCTCACCTTTAACCCCATTCACTGTTGTCAATCAACCTTCTTTTGTTGAAGTACCTTTGACAAAGGTCGCTGAACCAATTTCCTCTCTCGATGATGATTTCACTGTTGAAAACATTCCCAGATTTACCGGCTTAGCACCAGATGTCAGCACACCAGCACCAGTGCAACTGCAACCAGTGCAACGTCAACCAGCACGCGCCAGATTACCGGTCATCCAAGAACCAGAACCAGTTCGCGTCGCTTTACCTGAACCAGAACCCATCGCTGCTCCACCAGTGAAAAAAGTGACCAAGAGCAGAGCTCAATTCAAGAAGTTCCGTGTTGTGAGACCAACTGAGGAAATCCGAGATAGAGATCAAGTGAGAACTCAGGACAACTACAGATTCACGAATGATGATGGAAGTATCACTTGGGGCTATCAGAATGAAGATGGGTCCTTCAAGGAAGAAAATATTGGAGCTGACTGCATCACAAGAGGAAGGTAGGCACTTTGAACATAAATTATGTGCAATAGAAGTCCAAATAGAAATAGGAAATTTTGATTTTTCATCGAAGTGAACCTTTCCACTTATTCCCTAACGTGACATCAGAAAAAGTGGAATGGTCTTAGAGAAAGTGGAACTTCATAAACAGGCGGTTTTGAAACTCCTGTAGATCAACAGGTGTAAATATTTTCACTAATAAAGTTGTTTTCATATGTAAAAATATGACCAGAAGAACAATTTATTTTTACTTGCTTTGCAATTTTTCACTTCATAAGACTGTTTAATATTTCAACTTGAATGTTCATCCTTGAATACTCAACAATCTTATGAAGTAAAAAATCGCAAGGTACATCAAAATAAATTTTTCCTCTGGTCATGCTTTTTATTGTGAACACAACTTTATTAGTCAAAATATGTACGCCTGATGATCTACAAGAGTTGGAAAACCATCTGTTTATGAAGTTCCACTTTTCCTGAAACCATTCCACTTTTTCTGATATCACGGTACTTTTCTGATATCATTTTGGAAAAGTCATTGAAGTAACTTTTGAATATTGGCCAATAATAAGTGTTGAAAAGTTAATTTGAATCTGCATCCGATGCAGATGCAATTATTGAATCTGATTCAGATGCAGTTTTTAGATTCAAAATAAAATTCGGGAAAATGTGCACTTATGTATTGAAAATGCATTCTTGAGCATGGGCATTTTCCCGAATTTTCTTCTTATAATAAAATTTTTCCTACTGTAGTGATCTTCATTTAATGATATAAATGAAACTCAAGAAATTTATGGAAAAGTAGGAAATTGATGAAACACTACTATGAAAAATCCAAAATCGGCTACGTAATTCTATTTGGTCTCTCACATTTACTCTTATGATTAGTCATTTTTTTTATTTTTTGAATGTGTACATTGACCTTGATAAAGAAATTTTCGTAATTTCAAATTTTTTGAGGACTTGAGTGAGATTATTTGGATTACCTCTTCAGAGAGTTACCATAATAGAAGATTCCTCCTCCCATAGGAGTAAGACTAATAGCAGACTTTTGCCAAGAACTCCAAACTTTTCACGATACAATATTGTCAAGAGATTTCAGGCAATCATAATTTCAATCTAGTTTTTGGAATTTTGCTAAATAAATCTATTCTATGCCTCCGTATTGCAATAAGAAATATTGTATGCAATATTGCATACATTTTTATTGAATACTGCATACTGCAATTATACCAATATTTAGGCAAAATCGTGGTGGAAATAGTCTGTTTCTAAAATAAATGTATTGCAGAATTGAACATGAACTGAAACGTTCAGAACCCTGCGCAGTCAGATGAGTGAGGTGTTGCTGTTGCTGCTGCTGTTGTTGTTGTTGTTGTTGTCGTTTTCGTCGTTATCAATGTTGCTGTTGTTGTTATTGCTCTTGTTGTTGTTGTTGTTGTTGTTGTTGTTGTTGTTGTGATGATGATGATGATGATGCTGATGCTTCTGCTGCTGATGATGGGTTTGATGACATTTGGATGATCAAAAGACGTTCGGAAGATCGGAATAGCAGTAGAAGCGGTTATAGACCCAATTGACCCAATGGGTTGCGAAGAACAACAAGAAGAAGAAGAAGAACAACAACAACAACGCCAGTGAGGCTTTAACCCTGCCGCCCTACGGGCGCAGGGTAAAAATAGTATCCTAAATATTTGAAAACAACTTCTCTCCTTGTAAGGACTCTTCATGTCTTTCATTGTATAGCAGCCTATGATAACAAAAATGATTTGGACAATGAGAGCATGGATGAGTTGTGCCACAACTTTTTGAAGGATCTAAAGAACATTGTTTCCCTTGATGAGCAAATGGACCACGAAAAATATGTTCTGTTGGAAGGAAGTTTGTGTTCATTCTTAGAATCTGTAATAAGTGAAAGGAAACCTTCAGAGTTTATCTTTGATCTGATGATCTCCAACATTAAGAGCAACATTTTAAATTTTAGTCAGAATCAAGTGGATATTGAAAATATATGCAACTTTCCAAATCTTTATGTTCTAATAAAAAATACAAGAGAAAAATATGATGTTAAAAGCACCTTAAATAAAATTGATAAAAACAGTGCCGATAAACAATTTCAATTGACTCAGTTTGAAAGAGCAAATCAAAGACCAAGGCATTTGGAAACAGTTGCTTTGAAAAAGGACACATTACAAAAAAGGAGAAAAATGGTGGAACATTTCAATAATTTTTTGTCCAATTATAATGAAGGAATATCTTTTGATGATTTGATAAAGAATAAAAGATGTGATCATTTGCAAGTCTACCTCTGTAAGTTTTTTGAATCAATGATGGCTGAAAAAGAAAGCTTGTCAGAGAGTTATCTCGAGGGGATGTTTAGTCATCTGAAAATGCATATCTATACAGAGAGTGAAAGAACTATTGACATTAAAAACAAGTTTATGTTTCCAAAGTTGGTTGCCCTTATAAGGAAGAGAGATATCAATTTGTCCAAATTAGCTGTTGACCATCTAAGTAAGGCTGATGATTCAGCCGGAGGTACTTCAAAGGCTCTTCCATTAACAGATGGATCGGTGTCTACTGAAACATTTCGTAGAAGGCAGATAGTTTTTCAACAGTTTGACAATTTTCTTGGAAACCATTCTGAAACATATACAGTGGATGAATTAATCAATCTTGAAAAGTGCTTTGAATTAGAGGATTATCTTTGTAAGTACTTCAAGTCTCTACAAATAGAAAAGAAAAATTCAAATGGATATAGCTCATTGCCATCTAAGGCCTATTTGAACACAATAAAGTCTCATCTCAGAATGGGAATTTTGTCCAAAAGCAGTGGAAAAATAGACATTACCGACTACTCTGTTTTTCAAAGATTCCAATTGCTCCAAGCTGAGATGTATGAGAAGCTGAAGAATCATGGCAGAGATAAAGAAAATTCAGTTAAAGAAATGACTCCTGAGGAACTAGAAAGTGTGTTTGATCTCTGTCGGACTTTGGAGCAATTGCTTCAAGCCAAAGACGATCGAGATGAAGTCTTGTTTATATCAACTTTAGGAATACATACTGATCATGATTGGCATGCTCTTCTTCAGATGGTGGTGTTGTTTCTGATTGTGTTCTTTGATACCTGTAAAGGCAGAGAAAATATTGATAACCTTCAAAAAGATTTCTTTGAAATTATTGTTGATCCTGAGGACAATCAAAAATATTGGAAGAACATGAACAATGCTATATGCAGAAAAAGTGGGGGTATGGGTTTGATTCCTCATACGGAGATGAGTGGATTTTCGCCTGGTTATCTTTTTGAAAAATATACTTCCTTTCTGCATCCAGATTGTGATTATGTCATTCAAAGAATAAAAGTTCCTGATGATGACTTTCAAATTGATGACATTAATGTAGAAACAATGTATGGCCCTGCCAAACTGGGTAAACACTCCATTGCCGAACTTATTCCTAACTTGTGTAATATATTGAGAATTAGTCATCATACCTTTCACTCTGTTAGAGCCACTGGAATTACTGTGATGAAGGAACAGATGAATATTAGTCTCAAAAAGTACTCTTTCCTTATGAATTCTGGGGCACAATAAGAGTTTACACCCAGTGGTGAAAATTGGTTGGAACAAAATATTTGAGATGCAACAAACATGGGGTTGGAAAGTAATTTGGAAGCTCCTTCTGCTTCCAAAGCAGAAGCAAAATCTATAAAAGTGGAAAAATTCTGGAGAATGTTTTGTTTTTGTCTCTAAATTGATTCTTCTAAGGCAAATTCTACATGTAAGGATTTTGCTTCTGTTTTGGAAGCAAAAATTGCTTTTCAACCCATATATCAACAAGAATGTGATTTTTTTCAAAATTACACAAAATTAGTGTCAAAAGCAGATTGGAGACCTCAATTTCAAATGGCTAACATCCAAACTACAAGTCCAAAAATTGTTTGGATAGATCAATCCTATAATTGATTGATTGATTGATTGATGTGATGAAAAATATTTTTCATCAGAATAATAATGAACATTTATATTAATTATTATTCTTCCAGGTCAGAAAATGAGACAATACTCAAATTCCAATGGTGTCAATTATGTGCTACCAAAAGATCCGCTTATTGATTTGAACCTCTTCTCATCAGATGAAGAAGAGGAAGATGTGGATGAGGAACCAATATATAGATTTCTTTCTAGGAAAAGAAAACATGCATCTGATAGAGATATGGGAATGATGGAAAATGCTTCCAAAAAGTCTAAGCACATTGGAGAAGAATTATCAGTCAATCGTTTGCACAAACGACGTAAAGAAATCTTGGTAGAATTGGAATATCTTAATCTACAGTTGAAAAAGAAAGGAATATTAAAGAAAGAACCTCCATCTCTGCAATCTTCAGATGAAGAAGTGACAAGTGATTCTTTTGTAGCTCTTAATGAAAAAGATGATTCTGATAATAGTGATAATGATGATGCTGAAAATTCTGTAATAGATTTAGATGATCCTCAAAATCTTGCTGGAAAAATGAAAGCAATTAGAAAAGTTGGGCGTATCCGCATTATGGAAATTTTACAGATGTTTCTCCAATCATTATCAAATGGGCTATCTTTAAAGAAATTAATAAATGATAGAGACTTTGGATTAATAGATAAACACATATGTTCCTTTTTAAAGACATTGAGTAGCAAAAAGGCTCCATCTGAAGATGATTTCCAGGCTGTCTATTCTTATGTTAAGACCGGAATTTACATTGAAAGCCAAGGAAAGATACATATTAGAAATAAGACTCAATTTCCAATGCTCCATGCACTTACAAAAACCATGAATAACAGTGAAAATGAGAATGGCAATCTTGTTTCTGAGCATGGTTTATCTACAGCAGAAATGAGAAAAATATTCAAAAATGATGAAATTGCAGAATCTACACTCTCTAGGAAAGTGCAAACATTGGAACGGGTTGAAAAATTTCTTATTGATAAAAATAGTTCAGAAACTTTGAAAGAATTGGTGGCTTCTAAAAAATGTGTACAATTGGAAAAGTTTCTTTGTTCCTTTTTCAAAACTCTGATAGGTGATGAAAATATCAAAGCTATCAGATACCTGAGAGGAATGTACACACATTTGCAAGAAGGAATATTGGAAATGAGTGATGGAAAAATTGACATCAAGAAAAAACACTTTTTCCCAAAGCTCCATTCATTGCTGTACTCTAAGCTTCAATCACATTTGGAGAATAAGGAAGAAAATCAACTGTATGAAAAGAATAGGGGAAAAATTGACCAGTTAAAATCATTTGAAATAAAAGTTGAAAAGGTTGAACATATAGAGGAAATCAATCAAGAAGTTGACATTGCATCAGATGAGGAAAAATATACAGACACCAATGTAAAACATTTGGACAATGAAAATATGCTTGAATTGTGCAATTACTTTTTAAGTGATCTGACAAAAGTATTGCCCCTTTGTGAGCCAATGGATCAAGAGAGATATGATCAGTTTGAAGAAATCCTTTGCTCATTCTTTGAATCAGTAATAAGAGAGCAGAATCCATCTCAAGATGATTTAGAATTCATGCGGTCACACCTTAGTATGAGCATCTTAAGTGAAAGTCAAAATGAAATAGATATTGAAAACATTTCAATATTTCCCAATTTACATGCTGTTATGAACACTTCAAAAGAAACTAATGAAAATTTTGAAACTATGTACAATGATTATGAAGATTTTAGGATTGGTAATGACAGTTATCATGAACAATTAACTAATAAAAAGACAATGCATAAAGTAGGTCAAATGAAATTGGATGAAGTAAGTAATGCTACATTATTAAAGAGGGAACGATTTGTGGAACTTTTTAAGAACTACTTGTCAAGTGAATGTGGAGTATCTTGTCTTGAGGACTTGATAGATGAGGGGAATTCTGAACACTTGCAAGTGTATCTTTGTAAGTATTTTGAACAAAAAATGTCTGAAAGAGACCTCTCTCAGAGCTATTTAGATCAAATGCTTTCACAACTAAAAGTGAGTATTTATACTATGAGTGATAGCAAGATAGATATCAAAAACAAATTTATGTTTCCTAAGCTATATTGCATTGTTAAAAGGATTGATGTAAACAGTCTAGCACATAAGGCTCTTGAAAATCAGAGTTATTTAAATGACTCTCAATGTGTAGAAGCGTTGCCAATATCAGATGGAAAATTAAATTCTTCAACTTTTAGAAAGAGGCTGATTGTCCTGGAGCAATTTGATAATTTCCTGAGAGATCATACAGAAAATTACACTGTTGATGAATTGGTGACATTTGAAAAGTTTAAAGAACTAGAAGAATATCTTTGTAAATACTTTAAATCTATTCGAATTGAGAAGAAAAATACTGACCAAACTAGCTCTTTGCCATCTAAAGCATACTTAACTGCAATAAGGTCTCATCTAAGAAATGGAATTTTGGCTAAAAGTAATGGGAAAATGGACATTGCAAGCAATTTAGATTTCCGACAGTTCTATTTGCTTTTCTCTGAGCTCTGTGACAAACTTAAGCTCTGTGGCAGAGATGAACCCAATGGCATGCCAGAAGTGACACAGAAGGACTTGGAAACCATTTTCACTTTATGCTACAATTTAGACCAATTGCTTCAGGCCAAAGACAATAATGATGAAGCTCTATTTAAATCCATGCCTGGAATAGATCCTGAACATCAGTGGCATAGACTACTCCAGAGTGTTACGTTGTTTCTGATTTGTCTGTTTGATATTTGTAATGGAAGGGAAAACATTAGCCGACTAGAGAAAACTTACTTTGAAATTGTTATAGACCCATATGATGAAAAGAAGTATTGGAGGAATAAGAATTATGTTCCCAAGGGGGATTCAAGATGTAAGAAAGAGGGAGGCTTAGGTTTAATACCTTATGAGAAGATTTATGGATTTTCTCCTGGTTTCTTATTTGAAAAGTATCTATCCTACTTGCATCCAGATGGTGGAGCATTGTTTCAGAGACCAATTACTGGAAAAGATGTCAGACTTGATGACATGGACTTGAACACTTGGTATGGGCCAGCAAAATCAGGCCAAAATACCACTATTCAATTCTTCCCAAGACTTTGTAAATTGTTGTACATTCCCCACTATACCAATCAGTCAGTAAAGATGGCAGGTGTCAGTTTAATGAAGAGACTCAACATTAATGTTCGAAAATATTCTTCGCTCAAGAATGTTGAATTAAATGATAGATAAATTGTGACAGTGAAAAATAATAGATCTATTGTGATACACATGTACTCCTATTGACAGATTTTTGCTGCTGCCAAAGATCGAAGATCTTTCGGGGCAGCTAAGGAACAGTGTTTGGGCTTGTTGTTGTTGTTGTTGTTGTTGTTGTTGTTGTTGTTGTTGTTGTTGTTGTTGTTGTTGTTGTTGTTGTTGTT
>JAOWAT010100335.1:0-10589 GCA_028571025.1 Longipedia americana
GACTCAAGTAGAAAGGAATACTCGAGGAATTTTTTATGTAGTAAAATCTTTTTCCATTTTTCGATTTTACTCTTCATTTTTGGTCAGTGATTTTTCTTAAATGGACGGCCACTCATCTAAGAACAAAAGTTGTTATTTGAAATCTTTCCAAATACTTACTATCTCTAAGGAAACAGCATGTAAATTTTTTAGTGGCGCCATCTACAATTTTTCTTTCGTTTATTACTACTAACAGTTACATTTTAAAACTTTTTTCAAATAATAATATTGAATCTCAGGTGAAAGGCCTTCCATTTAAGATAAAAATGAACCACAAAAAATGTATAGAAAATTCGAAAAATGGAGACAGATTTTACTACATAAAAAATTCCTCAAGTATTCCTTTCTACTTGAGTCATCACATATATTCTTTATTTGAGAGGAATTAAACCAAATAAAAATTCTGGTTTCATTTTGATTTTGATTATGGAGAATTCAAATTTAAATTTCTGAAAAGAATGTCAAAACTGATTTTGGTGTTTTCAAATTACATTAAGGCTCTCAATTTTTGAAGCAATTTTTGTTGTTGTATCATTAGATATAATTACAAAAGTGTACTAATTTAATACTACATAAAATACTTATTTAACCTATTGATCTCTGTGACATATATTGAAGAAAAAAGTGTAATGATTTGTTTTCATACGAAGTGAAATTCGAATTAATGTATCAAAAAAAGGTTAGATAGTGACGGATTAAATGATTATTCATCAAAATTTATTATGATAAAGATCTCTTCTAACATTAGCGATATTCTATGATTTTGTGAACTAGAATAGTGTCATAGTGCAAATTAATGAAAGTTGGGACAACATTTGCAATATCTAAATTGCTTCTATGACTAAACATTAAATTTTTAATAGGTGAGTCTTAAAATTATGCTTCTTATCAAGATATGTGCAATCTCTAATGACTTTCAGGAGTATAAGATATATAAATTCATGGGTTACAAACCTGAAAATCTTTGGAGATTTCATATATCCTGCCAATTGATATTTGAATCAGTTCGCCATAAAATTATCAACTCCACAGTGGATTCTTGTCTTATGGGTATGGTGAATCAATTAGAGACTTTTCATATCTAATCTATATTGAGGTAATTTCAATTTTCTGTGTAAAGCTTTGTTACTAAAAAATTTGAAAACAAGTTTGCACAAAATAGACGTTTGAAACATCGATTTTAAGCGAAATGTTTCTATTTCAAATGTATTACTTCCTCCATTTCAATTTAAAAAAGGTGAAAGATGTGAGTGCTAAGGTTTCCCGGAAAAATTTACTTCAATGAGTACCTTAATCCGGGAAAACGTAACACTCACAACTTTCGCCCTATTCAAATTGAAATGGAGGAAGTACTAATTTTTGAAAAAGTTACATTTCACTTAAAGACCAATCTTTCAAACATTTTTAATCACTATAACTATTAGGATAAGATGAAAAATTTTCAAAGCTAAGAAATTTCCTAAATCTTATTTTTGACATTATTTATCAATTTTACTTCAAGTTTATAAAACATTGGCACAATTAGAGCCTGACAATATCAGTGTATACATCATCATTTTCATTTAAGTAATTATCATCAGTCATATTTTAACAGATGTTCCTTGTGAAAATGAGCAAAATTAGGGTGTAATTCAAAATCAAACAGACTCAAATATAGCTAAAATGATTGGATGGATTGCCCCGTCCAGCTCCATGCAGGTATGTCATACCAAGAAACTGTGGGCCGGAACGGGGCGAACAATCCGTTCAATCCTTTTAGCTATATTTTGGAATTACTGTATTTTGATAACACCCTAACTTTGTACACTTTTACAGGGAACATAAGTTAAAACTAGATTTTATGATGGACACAAGAGCAACATATTTTCTGAGCAACATATTTTCGTATATTTTGTATTTTGAATTGCAATTTTCGAGCTGAATTCAGATTTTTCTTTCAGAAGATGATAAATTGTTTTTAAAGACTTGCAAATAGCTACAAATCGCAATTTTGAGCAAGGTCATTCTATGTTATTTATATGCTCTGAAAAGTAACCATGCAAATATTTTGAATTTATTTTTATTTCATCCCATTTCAAAATGGGACATTCTTGAACAGCATGAGTTTCATTATTTCAAAACAAGAGCTGGATATACAAAATCCTACTCGTAGAAAGAATTAAACTTAATAATCTCAAATTTGAAGATTTAGCCTCAAATATCAGCTGCTCCCAAATAAAATTAAACAAAATTGTTCAAAAATGTTCCTAAAAGTGCGGTGGTTGTACATCGCTTTTTTTTGTATAAGCACAATGCATATGAAAAAGAAACGGTGTAATAGACCGCATGTGAATAAGGATTGAACACTTGATACACGCCAGTACCAAAGTTTTTCGAAAAAATAATTTCAGTTTTTGATGAATTAAACAGAATGACAAATTCTTAGCAAGGAGCAACATATAGGGTTATCTCGATTTGGAATCTCTTACATTTAAGATTGGAGTAAAAATCGAGAATTTCCTTTTCATATTTTTTTCCTGAATGCATCTAATATTGAATCATGTAAATCTACATTTAGATTTTATTTGAATACACCTATTATTTTTATGAGAACATCGGAATTTTTGTCGAGGCTCGGATGTTCTTATTTTTTTTTGAAAAATTGAGCCTCTAAATGTTCTTGCCATGTTCTTTAATTTTACTTCTATGGAATCGTTTTATGTAGTAAAATAAGTATTTTATGAAGGGCATATAGGAAATTATGGTAAATATGACTTTTTTGTTTATGTACAATAAAAAAAATGGATTTTTGAACCACCCACAAAAGCATTGTATTAAATACAAGGAAGAATATATTGAGACTCGAAATGTTCTTAGTATGTTCTTTACTTTTCCAAAATTTGAGGCTCAATGTTCTTGTATTGATGTTAATGTAAAGAAATAGGTGTAACTCGAACAACTTTACATTTTATTGAATTCAAATAACGACCCATTTACATAAATATGGAAAAGTGGAAATAATATTTATGTAGGCCTTTGGAAGCGTGAAAAACTTTATTGCTTGGAAAAATAACTGTCAAATACAGAATCTGTTGTTGAAGAAGAAAATTGTGATACTCTAAAATATAAAATGACTTTCGGATTGATTTGTAAGGAGACATTTTGTTATGTTTTTCACAAATGTTTGAAAAAGAGACAAGTATTGCAATGTACTCAATACGCGATCACATGTTAAAATACAGAAAAACGTGTTAATGGGAGGTTAACTTTTATACTAAATTTGTATATGAGGTGCATCAATGGACTATTGAAATAAAAAATTTCACTCAGTTTTGAGAAAACATCAATCTAATTTTTCCCGTTATTTAGTAATTTCATTGAATATGCTTTATTGAACCTCAATTTCAGCTTAGAGGAAAACAGATAATTGATTAATTCTTTTTGCACATGAGATAAAAATTTTAGCTAAAATTCAAAATTTGAGGATCTTCCAAAAAATTACAAAATTTCTTAAATTTCAACAATCTAAAAACAATTCAGAAAAAGAAGATACTCGAATGATTCTCTCTGCAAAAATATTAAAATATCGTCGATGATCATTTTCCAGCCGACGCATCAAATCTTGGTAGCAACGAAACAATAGTCGACAAAACTTTGACAAAGAGAATCACCCCAAAACATATCCAAATAATAATTCGGGTAAAAGTTGAAATAGACACGTGAGTGAAGAGATAGAGTCATGCAATTTTCAAACATAACAAGAATGCAACTTTTTTGCAGAAAAAATTACTACATTTAGTAAATAGTTTATGATATATAAGAAATTTTTCATATTCTATTTGCCTATAAAACTTCACACTTAATATGTTTCATTTTACAGCTTCTTTTGGAAGTTCAATTGAAATATACTTGATTGTCCACAAAATGACCAATGCAATGAATAGGAATAGAAATGTTATCTGGATTTGAAATAAGTTTCGTGAAAAACTAATTTCATTTCAGATTATAGTTGAAAGTTCTATTTAAAAGAAAAATAAAGTGTTTCTCTTGAATTATGGGAAAAATGCTTCTTATATCGGGGAATGCCAGTCAAAGGTGAGCATGTTAAATTCTAATTCCCGGAAAACTGCCAAGTTTGATAATTGAATATGTCTGTACTATGTTTAAAGGTTAAATTATTCATGTGCCATAGAATATCAATAGTGCTTTGAAAAAAAGATAACCCCATATCGCTTCCTGCTTAGAATGCTCCATTTTGCTTAATATATCAAAAACTGAAATTGTTTTTTTGAAAATCTCTGGTACTGGCCTGCACTGAGTGTTTCAAAAATCATATCATAAAAGCCCAAGAATTAGTGTTGTGCTCCGAAACCTCATTAAATAGCTTTGAAGTAAGATGCATTTGTTCAGTATAACATGAGTTTTTAATTTTTGGTAGAATATACTCTTTTTTATTTTTGAACAATTTGGGTCAAATTTATTAGGGAGCGGCTGGACTCTGAGGCTAAATCTGCCATTTGAAATGATTTAATAACAACTCATTTTAGTTGAAATTTGGAATTTTGGCTTAATCTTGCTAAAAACTCAATAGCTTATCAATTTTTTAGAAACTGGGACAAAATTATAAGAAAAAAGTAGCAGATGATTAGAAAAACTCGGTCCAAAAACCAAAAACCAGAAAATTTAAAAAATCCAAATTTACAGGGTGGTAGAAAATATACAAAGAGAAGTAAACACCTACAGTATGTCTTCAATGAATATTTCAGCTTATTGTCTTACTCCATATGTGAGAGACCAAATAGAAAAAGCCGATTTAGGATTTTGCATTGTAGTGAAATGTCTCATCAATTTCATGCTTTTATTCAAATTTTGGTACTTCATTTATATTATGAATTGGAGACGACTACTGTAGAAAAAATTTTAATTCTGGTGAGAAAAATTTAAATGACTTACTTAAAAGTAATAATCAAAGAGAGCATTGTAGATGACGCTACTAAAGTACTCAAAAGCTCCTTATTTGAAGGTAGTAGGAATAAGAAAAGTATACCAGAAATAAGTGATTCGTCTTATGGGCCAAAATTCAAGATTTACTTCAATGACTTTTCAAAAATAGATTCAGGAAAGCAGCAAATCAAAAATGGAAAATTTTACTTCAATGAAAAATCCTAAATTGACTATTTCTCTTTGGTCACTCACATATGCAATTAATCTCCTATTGATTGTTTGGTTACGAAGCCAATATTCAATGTAATAATTATTCCTTCATTGTTTGGTAATCAGTATTGTGCAGTAAAGAGGAAATGAATGAGAAACACACCGTCTTTGAACAATGTTTGGCCTTACAATAGTGGAAATTTATATATACAAAAAAAATCCGCAAACTATTCGTGTGAAAATAAAAACCACGGGGGTACATTTATTTCAATTTTGGATAAACATGTAGAGTCTACATTGTAGACATATTTATTTCAATGCATTTCAAAGTCAAAAGTCATTACGGATTGCTCAATAATTACAAAAAATCCAAAAGGCTATAAAAGGCAGTGTGAAAATCATATTATGTCAGATCTAGTCTTGAGCAGAATTTAAAGGGTCATAACCAATTGAGCATACTATCCTTATAAGAAAATATAAAAGATAAATGACGATTATGGTGAAATGATTCTTTAAATCTTGGTTGAATACAATCATCCAAAATACGTTTTTAAAAGATAAATGACGATTATGATAAAATGATTCTTTAAATCTTGGTTGAATACAATTATCCAAAATGCATTTTTATTGATTTGTTGATGATATTTTAGTTTGATGTATAACAGTCTTCCATTAAATTTGCAGGAATTATTTCTAGGAATTCTTAAAGCCTATTGACATGTGAACGTCTTTAAGTTTTCAATTTCATTCCAATCTGAGAAGAAAGAAGCAGAAAGAAGGAGCCGACAGAATCCTTTCACTTTATTTTGCAAGTCTAATTTTAAAATCCTTGAAAGCATCTTTTTCTTTTAAATGCCAAAATCAAAGAACACCATTTTAGCATTAAAGGGATTCTGGCTTCATTCTTGATGGTCACACAGTCGGCCATTGACCAGTCAGTCTGAATTAAAGATACAATTGAGAGGGGCAGACACAAAGGAAATGGATTTTAAAAGCATTTTTGGCCGGTTTTCTGAGTACTTTTCACAAATTCAATTTCAGAGGCATCACACATTTCTTTAGGAAGTCACATGTGAGTAAAAAATTATGAATGTTTTTCTAACCCATTTTTCCTAAATCCTTTTGAAAAAATAGACCCAGTTGTCAGGATTTTTTTGACAAAATTTCGAGAAACTCAGGCCCATTTTTTGCAAAAACTCAGTCAAAAAATTGAAAAAGTCAGAAAGACGAAATTGACCAAAATTAAGTTTTGTCAAAAAGAGGTTTAAGTTACGAATAAGCTATTTTTAAGCAAATTTTGCAAAACATTGGCAATTTTTTGTAAAATACTCCCAAAATTTCAAAAACTCAGGCAAAATTTTCCAAAAACTCAGCTCAAAAAACGCAAAAACTCGGAAATACAAAATTTTTGATTATTTGATCAATGGTCAAACTGTAAAAAAGCCTTGTTGTGTAACTGGAAAATTTTGACATTTTATGTTACGTTAGGGCAATTTTGACGGGACATTTTAATCGCTAACTTTTCTTCTGTAGGTTCTCTGTTAATGAATCATTTTAGAATTTTAAAACTGGTTCTAATTTTAAAGATATCTTCAACTGAATTCTTGTTCACGATGTTCATTTCAAATGTAGTGTCTGAGTGTCAGTCCCTGTTTGGATGCAATCAGCTTTTAGACATTTTACTACCAATGCCAAGTTTAATGTTATAAATTCAGATGGTGTCCAGGCTGCTTCATTTTCATTTATAGCTGTATCTGCTTATTTTCTCTATTTTCCTGGGTACAGACTTTTTAAAGTTCTTAAAATTTATAATGTCTCTGATATTCATATTTCCCTTTAACTCTTTGCAGACCAGGATATCTTATTATTAACAAATTTCAAAGTTTTCTTTTGAATGTAACTCTGGTTTTAGAGTATTTGATTTTTTTGGTCATGAAGGTATGGAAATTGATAAATTGGAATCAAAGGAAATGTCAATATCATTAATAAATTAAATCTTCATCTGGACGTAAATACATCTAGAAAAAAATCAGTGTATGCAGAATCGACACATACCCGGTCCTGAAAGAGCTATTTTTTGGTCTCCATTATTTAGTAACTAATTTCATTGAGAGCAAAATAAAAAAAGAAACAAAATTATCAAATAATAGCAGAAAGCCATAATTTATATTGTACTTATCTCAGGAAATATACTCTTATTGTGCCTCAAAAATCATTATTCTTTGAAAAGTAGGATTTCTCATTTGAGATTTTATCTTTAAAAGATGCCTGTTGTTCCAAATCCCAATGCAACTTCCAGATGTTGTTCGGAGCAAGAGAGGCATTCACCGGCCTTATTTACGTTTTACAACTAAATTTACTTTACTATATTAAAAAAGAATAGCTGGACGAATTTCATCTAAAAAGTTTCAGGAATTTGCCATTATCAAAGCGTATATAGATCATTAATATAATAACAAACTCAATGACCACATCAGTAAATAACTCTTTTGCGGGCAGTACTTATTTCAGAATTCGGAATAAAAATTGACCTTTGACATCCTAAGACATCTTTAAATAACATTGCATCACAAACAATATTACAACATATTGGTAAATAACTAATAAATATATAGAACATATCATCTACATTTATCAGAGTTAAGATTCTGTCTCCAGTGTAACGGGATAAATTTTGAATGAACAGAATATTTGTTTAAAGTCACTTTTAAACTGCACACAAATATATTATAATAAGTGTGAGCGAGTAACAAAGAACCCTTGGCCGAGGATTTTCTTATGTAGTAAACTTTTAGGTCCATTTGCGAATCTTCTATGCATAATTACTGAATCTTTTTTATCATAGATTGTAGACCTTATGTATAGAATTAAATTTAATTTACCGCACAATTTTCAAAAATGCCTGCATTAGTCATAAAATCAAAAGGAAAAATTCTAGATGGAGCCACTAAATAAGTCTAAGTCAATTTACATTGATACTGTGAGTTTTTGGAAAAAATTCCAATAATAAATTAAAATTCTTGGGTATCAATCAACAAAATTTTCGCATCATTGTCAGATCTAAAATCCACCCCTGGTTCGAAAATCCACTTCAAAAGTTACTTCAATGAAATAATCCTCGGCCAAGGGTTTCTTGTTACTCGTTCACATTTTCAAGATGATACTGAAGTAAGCCTAAATTCCAAATTTCATGTCACAATTCGAAAATATGAGTTGCCACTTCCACTTAGAAAATAAAAGTTATTGAGCAGCCTTATGACCATCCACATATGCATTAATTCATTTTGGTACAAAAAGAACAGAATCCATATTCAGAGCCACTTTGAAATTGTTTCAAAGCCACTCTCAACACTCTTACGTAACCACTCTTTACTGATCTTGAATGCATGAAATGGGATGCTCTTGCCTTATTTGCTTCATTTTCATCATCATCTTTAGTAAGCAAAGCAAGGCAAGCGTCCCAAAACATGCAACACCAACCTGGAAAGTTAATACAAAAGCAAGTGAGATTTTACATGCTTTCCTTTGTCATAAGGTCGAGAGACCCATGAACAACATAATGGCTGTTTTATTTTAAGAAACAAAAAGATAGTTACTTTGGTTCTGTGATCTGTTTATTTCTCCCATAAAACGTTACAATCTTGTTATTTTATTAGATAAAAATGATAATTTCTGTTTTTAAGAATTACATCAAGATAGATCGACCAATTAGATTCAAAGAAAATGAATCAGTTTGAAAAAATATAATTGTTGAGTATTTTTACAGTTATGTATGATAACCAAAAACATCTCCCTCCATTCAAAATTGGTCACTAAATAACATCAATGAAGGACCAAATTTTGACAAATCATAAGTGGACGGAGTTGTGTAGGTAAATGTGCTTTTATGTCCTTTGAAAATAATATAAATGTTGAAGCATATAGCTTATGACTTATTTCATGTTTGTAAAAAAGCAAATCAAATTCATTATGAAATGTTTTCAAAACATTTTACATAGTTCTGTTGATACAATTTAGGAAAAACTTCATACTGGATTGATTATTACTTAAAAGATAAACATCTAAATTTTCATAATTCATTTAAATAAAAATGTCACTAAATTCAGTCTGAAGTTTTCCTTGGATGATATTTTGGAAAGATTTGTTCTCACTGGATGTAAAATTTTGAAAAATTTTGTAAACAAAAGTTTTTATATGAGATTGACTGATTTGAACATATTAAATGTCCCTATGTGGACTTAATTTTAAACATTTGATTTGATAATTATTTAAATTTCATGTTTTACAACATTTAATTTCAAAACATGAACTTGAGGAAAATCTCATTTTTTCAATTTTTATTGAGCGAATTTTTTAAGATTTACAAGAATATTGAATGTTGAAATTGATGATGATTATGATGATGATAATTTTTTAAATGATAATGATGGTGATGAATTATTTGATGACGTCATTCTTTGGCATTGTTGAATCCATCCAAATCCAAACAATGCGATTTCTGAAAGTCTATCTTTTGTTATGCCGCTCTGATGTAGTTTGGGTTTTCATAAATTGCACATTGTTTGTAATAAGATTTGGATGAAGAATTCTAAATTCCATTGGGTTTTCTTTAGGTGAATTTTATTCAACCAGCCATGGTACATAATGCAAATGCAAACAGCATGTTGAAGAACTGAAAGAAAGAGAGAAAAAAGATGTATCATATTTGTTAAACTTTACATTTACAATTATCAATATTACAAGGCTAAAGCATGGCAATGTATACGAGTTTAGAATCACTCACTTGCTCCATAACTCACTCATTCCCTCATTCACTAACTCCCTCCCTCACTCGCTCACTTACACACTGACTCACTCACTTGCTCCCATACTCACTCAGTCTCACTCCTTGGCTTGCTCACTCACTCACACAATTGCTCACTCACCCGCTCCCTCACTCACTCACTCCCTCACTCACTCACTCACTCGCTCCCTCACTCACTCACACACTCTTTCACTCATCATGCATGTGCACTTGCACATGCAAATTCAAATTAGGATTAAAGATGAAAATGTCATTGAGGATCAGCATGTCGTTGAGGATCAGCATGTCATTGATGATCAGCATGTCATAAAATCATGAATATTATCATAAAAAATTTCTTATGTACTTCCGAGCCAAAATAACGTATACTCGTAAACTCGTATACAATATTTGAAGATTTTAACTGGATACGTAAACTTCTTTCAAAAATAAGATTGATTGACAAAATGTTCTTTGCTGTAAAGAAAAAGCATTTTATTCAGATTGGAGGCATTCTGTCGGGTTTTGTTGAAAACTGATTTTTGATCTCTCCATAATAGATGGGTATCCCTGGTGTTCAAAAGTGAAATATCTGCACGACTGTTGGTCCAGAGCGATAGGAGTGATTGGGGGT
>JAOWAT010100446.1:0-10583 GCA_028571025.1 Longipedia americana
AACTCACTTCATGCAAGGACCATGCAACAAGCCCTTGAAATTTACTTCATAAAATAGGGCTGTATTAAGTGAAAAAAAGCCTGTACTGAAGTAAAATTCAAGGGCTTGTTGCATGGTCCTTGTTTGAAGTGAGTTGGAAAAAATAAGACCATTTATGGAATCAGCATGAAAAAATCTTTAAAATGAGCTGGGTGCCAGAATTTTTGGATGCAATTTATTTTTTTATGAAATGACCTACTTTAAATTGTTCTTATTCATTTTATACAACCATTTTCACAGTTTAAAAACATTTTTAGAGCCAAAAAGTAGAAATACAACTGTAAGATATATATCAGATTCAAAAGACTATTAGTGAGTATTGTGATAAGACAAAATCAAATTAAAAGAATGTACAAGACATTCTACTGATTGGACTTCATTCATGTTCTTAAAAAATGACAAAAAATGATGTCAAGAACATTTACCTGCAAAGAAGCAGTCTGGACATCCATGGCACATTTCCAATCCATCACTATCAGAATTTGCTTTTGCATCATCTCGACATGTCGGCATCCTTTTCTCAGGGCCTTCCTTCAACAACCCTCCTGAGTCGGCTCTGAGGATTTCAGCCTCATGATCAGTGCTGCCATAAATGTTCGAAGCATCCAGCCAATGTGTGATCTGATTCAATTGTTGTCTGTGGGTCAACTTGCAGTCAAAGTCAGGCGAACACAAGGAGCGTGCCAAATTCATACAGGTTACTTGTTTGGGGCCAAAAAATTCGTCATCGGATGGAATCTCAATGGGAAAACACATTTCTGAATCTGCATGAAGAGAGAGAGATAATGACATCATGTTGCTGTTTTTTATTCCAGGAAACAGCATCATGATTAATTGATAAAAGAAGTTAATAAAAGATTATGAATTCAAAAACGTCTTTCATTACACTCTATCTCCCAAATTGTTAGGATGTTTTATGAATGTGTAAGAATCGGGTCTGAAAAGCTATGAATCTGGACAGTTTTTGCAAAAATATGTTCTTGCTTAAAATGTATTGAGATTTGTACAGAATAACGCTTTTTGGATATAATCAAAAATGTGTAAGAATCGGGACTTTTATCAACTAAAAATTTCTCTGAAACTTCATAAGACATCTTACACTTTAATGGTATTGAGACATACCTTTCATTGTTGTGCAACAAGTTTCAATTCCATGATTTGGTGTATGTGTGATGTCATGGTCAATAAATTGTGCCATTTGCATCAATATGATTGTTTCCGTCGGATCCTTGTTGTCTGTCCTAGATGCTAATGAAGTGCTCACTTTTCTTGCTGATGGCAAATCAGTTGTACCATCATAACTTTTGGTCTTGGGTCCTTGAAGACTTCCTAAAAGAGAAATTGATACGTATGATCCTTTATCCATAAAAAATCATTTCATTTTGGGAAGCTGCCACAATGTTTACAAGAAGAAAATTCGTCAAAATTCATGAAAATTTAAACTTTTCCCATTCAGACAATTCTGAAATAAATAAGGAATCTTTTCTTTTGCAGTGAGGATCCTAAAATTTTAATCATAATTTTGATCATATCTGTCAGGGCGCAAAAGACCAATGACAAAAAAATTCCAGATTTCCCACCTGGTTTTACACAGTATTATCATCTTTGAATTTTTAAAATTTCAAAAAAGTTTCCATGAATAGCACAAACATTGTCATCAATCCCACAGTTATATTCAATTATTTGTATATGATTAAATTTATTTAACAATTTCTTTTCTTATGAATGTGTAAGAATCGGGTCTGAAAAGCTATGAATTTGGACAGTTTTTGCGAAAATATGTTCTTTTTATTATTTCTTTCATACTTTGTAACGGAATCAATAGGTTTTATAAAAGGTTTCTAGTCCATATCCATAATCATTTTAATGGCATGGTGCTCTAAATGTTTTGAAATCAAAATATTCCTGAATAAATCTTATTTACTTACTTGCTAATGATAATAATGATTATGTGACCTTGAAGTGAATATAATTGGTAATTGTCATACACTGAAATAAATGATTCCTGATTACCTTGCTGATCATTACCACCTCCACATTGTGGAGAAAGCATCCTCCTGAAAGGTGTCATTGCTCTCCCAAAATTGGGATTCTTCTTGTTGTTACATGATCCATCCATGGTTCTGTATTTTTGATCCCCCGAACAATCAGGAGCATTTGCTCCAGTCCAGGGACATTGTGCATTAATTGCTTTGACTGTGGCACTATTGAATCTCCGCAACCCAATTCCAGCTTCTTCTTCAGTCAAACCATTAGATTCCTAACAGAAGTTCAATAAGTGTTATGGAAATATCCAAACCCACTTGCTCATCCAATGTTGGAGGGGCGGATGGGCAAAAAAGTTAATGAAAAGAGTGTTTGCATGAAGATTTGCTTCCTTAGAATTGAAGACTCTACCAGTATGAATAGATATCAAAGAGATAAAATCTATCCCAAAAAGTCAGATTTGATGGTCATTTTGTGACAAAATTGCAATTTTTTACATCTGGTTTTTGTTGTTTTTGTTTTTTCTTCAAATTGTCCATTTTTCATTGATTAAAGAGGTGCCCAGCAAATTTCGGACTTTTTGCAAAAATGAGATATTTCATCAATGACTGCATCATATTCTTATTTTTTCAATGAGAGAAAATATTTGGAAAAAAAGATTCTTCAAAACAACAACAAATCAGCACAAAATTTTCTTCATTTTTTATTCCTAGGATAACCTATTTAGTAAAGGCAGAAATTGCAAAATTTCCTTGTATAATGAATCTCCTCCTTCAAGTTCCGAAACAAATTTATGATGATTACCCACTCAAAATCTCTTATGCATTTCTTGATTATAGTAATTAGCTATTTGTATCTAACACTTATCATTAGTGAAAAAGTATTTCAATTGCTTCCCTTAAATATTTGATTTTGAAAGCATTCATATTTTCACAGAAAAGTAGAAGCTAGTCTTTTGGCATTTTTGTTATTTTTGAAACTTGACCTTCCTCACATTTGCATCCATTACTCAAAAAGTATTTAAGCAATGGAAACGTGTCATATGCCATTTCAAAGCTGAGATTCTCACAAAAATTTTGGCATATTAAACGTTTCTGTACAATTTTTCAAAGCCGAGAAATGATCCAAAACATAAGTCCGAAATTTGCTGGGCACCCCTTTATGTCATTTTTAAGCCCATATTTCATGGATTATATCATTCAAGACCAGTTTTCACCCTCATTTTTCATGGATTTTATCTTTTCCAAAACTAGTTTTAAATGAAGACAATCCGAATTTCTAAGAAAAGAGATTTTATTTTTGCAAAATTTCCGTAGAAATGACTATAAAAATCAGTTGAAAAGTTGTAGAAACTTTTTTATAATTTTTATTTGAGGAAACAAATCTTCAGACTATTTGAAATGATAATTTGCTAGGCCTACTCAAACAATAAGGACTGAGTCAATCGAGGGAGAAAATCGAAAACCAAGGAACTAAATACCTGTAGCTATCATTTTCTGCATCTTTATCAACATTAAATATTTGCTTTTGTCTCACAAAATTCAAAAGTAAGGCATGTTTTGAAGAACTTTAGCATGTATTGATTTTAAAAGCTTGAGAATTGAGATGTGAAATGCTTAGATTGTTCAATTTTTCACTTCGTCATTATTCTACAGAACAATTATTTAGAATACACTGTATTTCAACAATTTTTGAACATTGCATTTTCATATCCTTTTTCATCATGTGACATTTTGTCTCTCAAATATGTTGTTAAATGTGACCCCAATGTATTACCTTCAATTTTTGTGCAGCATTGAGAAAGACTTCAGCTGTGTAATCAACATCATATGCAGCTCTCCTTGGAAGGTTGAATCGCAGATGAAATGCTTCTGGCGACCTATTATCTTCAAAGCTATCAATTTCAATCATTTCAAAGTCATCTTCTTCTTCTTCAGCTTCAACAGCTTCTATAATTGGTCGATCAGGATCATCAGTATCTCCAGATCCAATACCAAATCCCAATTCAACCAATTTTTCAACTTCACTCAGTTTGATACGTTCCACAGTTCTTGAAGTAGCACTCATGCGTGCAGTTCTGGCATGGCAGCAAACACTAAGATATCTCTTGCCAGATTTGTCCCTGGTAACCTCACACAAATTGTCATAAAGTTCTTGCAAGGACATTCCAGGACACTTTGACAAGATTTGGCATGTTCCATTGTTCCCAACGCTAGTTACACACTTTGTATTTATTTTTAGTTTTGCTTCAATCAGTGATGTATCCTCATTAGTCAATATTTCTTCCTTAATTTCAACATATTGTGGACAATCATGATTGCAATATCCCCAATGACCACTTTTATGCTCACCAATTTCATCAACTTCCGTTGAACACCAAAAACTTTTTAGGGGATTATTTTTTCTTATGCATTCATTGTAAGTTTCATTTTCATAGATAAAAGGAAAAATACAAGGGACATTTGGTTTAGGACCAGATATTGTAAGACAACCAATATTTCCATTGGGAGGAGGGTGTTTTTGATTTTCATTGTCTCTCAGAGATGAATCTTTGGTTTCATTGTCCTTAGAAACAATTCCAGCTTGTCTGCCCTGTACATGAATGTTGAAAATTATGAATCCAACAAAATAACTTGCTTTTAAATACTGCATGGTAATTTTATTCACCTAAATAGTCTCACAAAATCAGGGTGAAATCATTGAAATTTCTAAATTTTAAATTTCCTCTTGCAATTAAGTAGATTTTTAGTGTTAATCAGAATTTTGAGAATGTTTCATTTTTTAGTTATTGTTGTTTTTGACATGTCACATGGTATACTGTACTTTATACATGGCATCACGTATCCAACCAAATTTTATTAAGGTATCAAAAATCTGGGTATTTTATTTACTGAATTAAAGGACATATCAAATTATATTCTTATTTCAGTATCTTATTTCAGTACAGTCAAAGACGGATTTAGCGACAAATTTGGTCCTACATTGGTGACGCTATTTTTACACATTTAGCACCCAAAGACGGATTTAGCGTCATTTTCACATAAAATGTTCATGTAAAATAATTTTGGTCCCCATCTGTGTCGCTAAATCCGTCGAAAACTATCGCTAAAAACGTACGTACGCTAGAAACATACAACGCTAAATCCATCTCTGACTGTATGTGACCTAAATCAGGACTGAAATTTTTGTTGGAAATTCTGTTTTGACAGGACATTTCAAAGTGATAATTAAATCATATTTCATATCTTATGGTTAGTAATACAGTGTATATTAATTAAATTTACCAATTTTCTCGGAATTTTAGACTCAATCATGAGATTATTGGTGACCTTTTCATGTGTAGAAAACACAAAATAAAGCAAAAAAATTGTACTAATAAGTAATTTTATAAACTCATCCAAAAAGTCACAATTGAGGTAGATCATACTTTGGGTATATTACTGAGAATTTCTGGAAATAATCTTGTAAAGTTCATGCCAAAAAATTTCAATAGGGCAAATGCTTAAAATGACGTTATAGAGGAAAATAAGGATCTCAAAGAGAGAAAAGGAGGGACTGCACTGACCTGCCATCTACTTCCGGGACCCGTTTATTGTCCTCTTTGCTCTTTATTTGACTCTACCTGACATAGCCCCATTGTCCTGATGACACAAACCCTACGAATAGGGAAGGTACTTCCTCTGCCCCATTCTATAATATATTTTCAAGCAGAAAATGAGGCAGAAAACTTTTTAAAACTTTGTAGGATGTAAAGAATTTCGTGCATTTCAATATGACAAATATTTTAGGCATCAGTTTTTGTATATTTGGCAAATATTTTATACCGACTCTGTTCAGATTTTGTGAACCACAGCTTAAACAATACATCAGCTAAATCATAATAAGACAGGGGTAGTAGAGGTTGATTTGACAGATAAAACCAGTGCACATACTTTTTTCACATTCCATTCCAAGTATACATATGCACGCCCAAAAATCGAATGAGGGATGGGTCAATAATATGCTTGACAAAAATTGGGGAAAAAGTTTAATAATATCTTATTTTTGAGTTTTGGCATTTTCAAGATGAGTTTCTCACAAGGATATTTTTTTTTCACTTTACCACATAAGCAAATTATAAATCTTTAATTTTCAGGAACTTACAATTTTTCGAGAAAAAAATGTGTTTTGCCTAATCTTGGCCAGAGATTTGAACCTTTAATTAAAGTCTGCATCAACTACTACATTAGCAGGCTTTTTTGAACATTTTTAGATCCCCCTAAATTTATAAATTTCGTATTTTTGAGTTTTTCATCTTTGAATTGAGTCTTTCAAAAATTTGAAAAAAAGTTCAGTTTTTGGATTAAGGAATTTTACCCAAATTAATGGAATCTCCTACTAAAATGTCATTTTCTCCATCCATACTTTTATTTTAAACTCAATTTTTTCAAATAACACCAAAACATACTAAAAATTGACGAAATACCCGGAACTTTGACTTTTTTTGGAAACTAGGAGTTCAGGCTTTTTTCACCGATTTTTTTTGGGGGGGGGGGGTGTGATTTATGCGACAATCTCAAGTATGATTTTTAGAAGGTCCGAAAATCTAAGCATTTCGTATTTCTCAGTTTTTTGCGTTTTTGGAGCTCAGTTTTGGAAATATTGGCTCAGTTCTGGGAAAATATTTCTCGGTTTTTAAAAAATTTCATAAATCTTTGGAAAATTTAGTTGATTTTTACAAGTATTTGACAATGTAATGGAGATATAGTGCAATTTTTGCCTTAAAAAGGTCAAATTCCTCAATTTCGGGCATGAAATGTCAGAAAGTGTGGTTTTTG
This sequence comes from Longipedia americana, assembly GCA_028571025.1. Taxonomy (NCBI): domain Eukaryota; kingdom Metazoa; phylum Arthropoda; class Copepoda; order Polyarthra; family Longipediidae; genus Longipedia; species Longipedia americana. Next base: position 6,843 of record JAOWAT010100446.1, read on the forward strand.
CCAAGCTTTCATAAAATTCTGGATAAATGCTGCATCTAAAAATTTTGTTTGTCTGAGTTTTTGCGATTTTGGCTCAGTTTCTTGAAAAAATTTTGCTCAGTTTTTGAAAAATTTTGTGAAAGAAAAGGCCTGCAGTTTCTAATAATCTCGTATTTTTGAGTTTTTAATTTGGGTTTTTGGGAAAAATTGAGTTTTCGCTAAGAAATTCTGATTTGAGTTTTTGTATTTTTTTGAGTTTTTGGTACCAGGGGGGGTTGTGCAGTTACAAAAAAGCTCCCATGTCCACGTTTGATTCCAACAACAACAACCTGCTCTTTTGTGAAAGGATATGAAAAATAAAAATGCCGATAAAAAGCGGCTTAAAAAAGGAATTATCGAGGACCCTGAAGAAGAAGAAAAAGGCCAGACGAAGGCTAAGAGGCCGTCTTTATCTATCGAAGGCCACTCAAAGGACAAAAGGCCGTCTATCGTTGTTGTATTTGAAGATTTTGAAGGATTTCCAAATACGCTCATTCAGGAATTTGTCGATACGATCAGGTAAAAGAGAATTGCTAACTTCCAAAAACAAGGTCTGGAACCCCAGTACCCTGCGTAGGAAAGATTATTAGTAAGGCTATAAATAAGTCGAAGGTTCTCCGATTTCAAATCAATCTCAAATTCCCTTGCATGTACCAAAATATCACTGCAGTCAAACACTATTTAATTTTTTGAAAATTTAAAATGAAGCACTTCGTTGTAATTTATGAAGTAAATTGGCCCAAAATGTACATTTTGCTTCTATAGAAGAATTGAAGTGCTTCATTTCAAATTTGCAAAAAATGAAAAAATATTTGACCACAGGTTGATCTTTTGGTATATGTAAGAGAATCGGAGATGAACGAATTTTCATTGTAGTGCTTTTTTATCTCCTTACTAATATGAGGTGTCCCAACGGATTTTGGCAATTAAGATTTTTACATAAATTTGAGAAAACGGCATTTTAAATTTTCTGTTATGTAGTAAATCTATTGACAAATTGACAAAATTTTGAATAATTTCCATAGTCCATTGGGACACCTCATATGTGGCATCCCAGCGGATTTCCATGATTTCAAAATATCTGTGAAATTGAGAAATTCGCATTTTAATTTTTCAGTCTGCTTCATAAAAGCGTAAAATCTGCAACTTATTTGCTTCATAGCGCAAATTTGAAGCACTTTTATAGACTCTGAAATTTTGCATAAAGTTGCGTAAAAAGTGTAAAATAATTGAATGCTCACCGGCTTTAAATATAAAAAATTGAAATCTCGGAAATTTAATGAGATGTCTCATATAACAGTGTGTTCCTCAAACAGTGTTATGACTTCATTTTTTGTATTGTGTTGATTTATATTTGAGTACTTAAAAATCAAAATTTCTGACTCAAAATACAAAAAAAAACTAAAAGTGAAATTTGAAAAAACACAGCAAAATTTGAAAAAATCAATACAACAAATTTTTTAGACTTCAAAATTACCCCAATTTGTACTTTAGTTTTAATTTTTTAAAAAATAAGAACGGACTCCGTCCTGGACCAGGCGGAAAAGATTGAAAATCAAAGTAAAGATTGGACAATACTGGAAAAATTTGACAAAGCAGGACAAAAGCAGAAATTGTGCAAAATGTATCAGTAAATGTTTCAGGAACATTGATTATATTTTGAAAGAGTTAGAAGAATTTATAGATATATTGTAGTAACTTTTGTGGTCAAAAAGTGGCCAAAGTTTTGAAAAAAATTCTGAAAGTTCAAAAAATTACTGAAAATGGCCAAAGGCATCATTGTTGAATGTTTCAGACTGATCCGTTAAGTTTTGAAGAAGTTAAAAGTATTTTCTGTTTTATTGTAGTAACTTTTGGCGCTAAAAGTGGCCAAAATTTTGAAAAAATTTGTGAAAGTTCAAAAAATTACTGAAAATGTCCAAAGGCATCATTGGTGAAAGTTTCAGTCTTTCCGTTAAGTGTTGAAGAAGTTAGAAGGATTTTCAATTTTATTGTAGTAACTTCTGGCGCCAAAAATGGCCAAAATTTTGAAAAAAATCTCAAAGTTCAAAATATTACTGTAAATGTCCAAAAGCATCATTGGTGAAAGTTTCAGTCTGATCCGTTAAGTTTGAAGAAGTTAGAAGGATTTTTCGAAGTTGTCTTAAGAAGGAGAAGGAGAAGAAGAAGGAGGAGAAAAAAAGACACTTTAAGACCAGGCGTTCTGCCTGGTAAAAATTACAAACATAACTTTCAATTTCATTCTCATTTGAGGCGTCCCAGCAGATTTTAAAACTGACAAAAAATCAAAATTTAAGCAGTTTCTCATTGAATTCTATGGCAAATTTTGAAGCTCTGTGCAAAATATGAGACTAAGAGGGTGCCTCAAAAGTGCGCCATTTAAGAAACAAATTCCGATTTTTCCTGTTTTATGAAGTAAAGTGAAAAAGTAACAAGGCCTGGAACCCCAGGACCCTGCGCAGGAAAGAGTTACAGGAACCTTGGTTAAGAGGGAGAACATCAAGTAAACTGAACCTGAGATCTGAATCATTCATGAACTTTTTACAACTCTTAAAAATCCAAGAATATTGGTGCTTCAGTAAGTCTAAATCCTTATGGACAGTGATTTTTGAAAAGAAGGACAAGAAGAAGAACAACAATCTGTGTGAATATGAGACCTATGTTCATTTGACAATCTTTTATGTTTATGCCATAGAGTTGGAAAATGGACGAAGGTCTTAAAGAGCTGATTTCAGGATGATTTTTAATTTTGATTGCGACAAGAAGAAGAACAACAACAACCTCCCAACGCCAGTGCCTCTTTAACCCTTGCTGCGCAAGTAAAAATGCGATTTTCTCAATTTTGCGAATTTTTCTCAGACTTAAAATCCGCTGGAACACCTCATTTATTTTATTTTTATTAGTTTATTTTTTTAATTTATTTATTTTATTTATTTATTTTTTATTATTTTATTTTATTTATGTATTCATTTATTTTCCATTACAGTTGGAAAAGTTGCCCTGGTGGAAAAAGATGGCACATTAGTCACCAACTGTTTGGATGGCTTCCATCCGCAAATAACGCGTGTCCAACGAGGACGTAAAACCAGGGGTGAATTTGAAAGATGTCGTCAAGACAAAGATGCCGAATTTAGAAATAAGGACATACAGTAAGTTCAATCATGACAAGTGTTTGATGGGTAATATTAATGTTTCTTAATAGTTGCTATCTGATAGGATTTGTTTTGGATATCTCCAAAGTTATGACAGTCTCTTGACAGCTGTTATCCGATAGGATTTAGAAGCATGTCAAGTTTCTAAAAACTTCATTCTTCAATATAGTCTCTTAACTGTAAACAGCTGTTATCTGATAGGATTTTAGAAATATGGCAAATTTCTAAAAATATCGTTCCCCAAATTCTAAAATGCTATTTGCTTGAAATGAAAAATGCTCTCGGTCTCCCCCCCCCCTGGAATTTTTCATTCTCCAGGGGGGAGGGTACGAGAGCATTTTGCATTTGAATCAATTAGCATCCAGAAATTGTGGAATGAAGTTTTTAGAACCTTGACATACTCCTAAATCTTATTGGATAATAGCTGTTAAGAGAAATATTTTGACTATCATAACTTACACTGTTGTAAAACTGGGCCTATTCTCTTGCAAATGTTTGCAAGAGCAATGGACACCCAAATTTTTGCAATTGCTATTGCAAAGTTTAATTACCGTTTTCTCATTTGCGTTTG
>JAOWAT010100557.1:0-10580 GCA_028571025.1 Longipedia americana
TGGTTTGTTTACATTTTCAAAAAGGTTCTCAGATTTGGCTGAAAAGCTTATGGGCAATACTAGGGGACCCAATTAGATTTAGACTGTGGTTAAAATTTGAGCACTATATTATTAGTGAAAATTTCTCAAAAAGCCACTCCCCAATTTAAGACTCTCTTCATAAATAGCACTGTATGTTAATGGGATATGGGGCCAAAATTGATACAGTGAAAGACATCGAAAGAGTCATAGGCATATCAATGAAATGGGGAGTCGCTTTTTGAGGGATTCTAGAAATAGATTTTCTTCAAATTTGTAGGGTATGATGTTTTCATCACCCTTTGCCCCCCCATATGAGTCAGAAAAAATTTACTTCATAAAGAAAAAAATTACTTCATACAAATGTGAAAATTTGGGTTTTTACATTTTTGACCCGTATGAAGTATTTTTTCTTTATGAAGTAAAATTTTTCTTTATGAAATAAAATTTTTCTGTAACTCTTATGGGGTAAAGGGTGATGAAAAAAATCATACCCTAAAAATTTGGGGAAAATCCATTTCCAGAATTTCTCAAAAAAATACTACCCCAGTACAGACTCTATCGATGTCTTTCATTGTAGTTCCTAAAAAATTTCAATTTTTACGAAGATTAATCTGATTTTTTTAATACAAACGAATTTCACTTTTACAAAAATATATGAGAATAATCTAACAGAAATTGAAAGTTATCCAAAACTATCAATTTTGGCCACATATCCCATTAGCACAGCTTACACTGGATATGTTCAAGTCTGAAAAACCAAAAATTTTGCCATTTCAACTGTCCATCCGAAACGTTTAGTTACCTCCTTTCTAACAGCTCCGTTTGGCGTAAATACATGAATTAAATTCAACTCCATCACTGAATAAGACACATAATTTTATATTTGATTTGGGTTAAAATTTGTGTAATCTACAAAGAATGTCGATGTTCTAATGTTAACGATATCACTTTCTCTTTTTTGCAGAGTTCGAAACCTTCCACAGGCGCAGGCGGTGGCTCCTCGGCGTCAGGCAATAACCCCGACTCTGGAGGCGACCTGAACGAACAATCCTACCGTGCTTCCTCTACACAGAACGCTAATAGCAATTCCTCTTCAGCGGCAGCAGCAGCGGGTCCTGTTGTGGACATCAAAGACGTCGAGCTTACTCTCATACCAAGTTACGTGGATGAAGACTCTGGAGGTGGACAGGCTCCACAAATGGGAGCTCCAGGAGCCCAGCAGCAAAAGGGAGCGGGAACTCCACAAAATGTTGCTCCTTCCAGTCAATCCTATAAAAATAAACAAATCGTCAAATCGGACGGTAAGACAACCAAAAAGATCTATACAGTATTTCATGTTCTATCAATACTGTATCTTGCATTTGAATTTTTAGGATGATTTTCTCTATCGAGATGTTGCCGGTAACTATTTTGTTGATAGCAACAAAAATTGCAGGAACATTTCGAAAGCCAGAAATCCCTCATGACATTTTATGAAATTGAAGTAAATTAGAACTGGAGTTCGAAATTTCCAGTTGAATTGGCCCTCAAAGCAACTTTTTTGTAGATATAACAAATCAATAAAACCAGCCTTTTTGCCAGTGTAATTTGAATAGAAAACTGTTAATCTAAGCTGGTTCATACAAAAAATATGTGACTTGCAAGTTATTTTGGACATTAGAATTTCTTTGCTTGCTAAATTTTGAGTAAAAATCACCATAATTATCTCTAGTAAGCACTTGGAAGTGTATTTATACAACTTTTTTGAAAAAAATCCCAATTTCAACTTAAAAATAACACCTGGATGTACACTTATTTTCAGTTTTTGTTATAAATTAGAGGAAGGATTCAGTCTCGCGGAAAATTTTGATCTCACTATGTAGCAACAATTCCTCCTTCTATATGCAAAACAATTAAATTGATGGTGCACCCACCACTATTTTTGAAACTTAAATGAATCAATTTTTGAAGAAAAAAGGAGTCATTTGACAACTTTTTATTATCATTTGCACATAAAAAATTTCACGCCGTGTGCCTTTAATCGATTTTGTTTACAATTTTTAAAAATGTTGCAGCATTCGTTACTAAGGCAGATGTTATGCAATATGTGCATGAATAATTTTCAATTTCAAAAATAGGTAAATGCATAAATGCATTTCCTAATTCTGGGCTTACACAATGTTTGGAATTCAATTAACGCATTTCATCGCATAAAAATTGAAATTTGGGTTTTCCACGATCAATGTTCAAATATAATTATTTTTAACGGATACAGCGACGTCGTTATATTCGTTGTTATGTAGTAAAGTGTCACTAAATCCGTTGTCAAAATCGGCGATTTATCCGTCGTGGAGCTAAAAATGCAAGATGCTGTATCTGTCTACTTCTGTAATTATTAAATTCAATCAATAGAAACTCACTTTAGACTATGCCATTTTCTTACTAAATGTCTCTACTTATAAAATTTTCGTAAACTTAATGTTTCCTTTATCAGAAGAAAAAGACAGTTTATGAAAAAGGGATTAATTTATTTAACTTTATTTTCCAATTTCCGGTTTAGCATATTCAAAAAATCCTACAAATTTCTTTTAAAGATCAAATAACTTTTCTATTGACACTTCACCTCAAATTTAAGATTCCTTTTTCGATACTTTTTTAATAAAGGGAAGGAAACTTTATTCCTTTGATCTCCTCAATGATGTTCAATATCCTCTTTTTCAATACAAAGCTGTTCTAAATGTCAATCTTAATTTTCCTTATTGCAACGAAATTCGACTGAAATATCTGGGTTAAAATGTGTCCAATGCAAGGGGTTTCAGCGGTTTTCTTTGGCAAACACTTAATTGTTATTTCAACAGATGATTAAGTTTAGATTCTACGATAGAATTTATGAGTGGAATTTGAACTACAAAAAAATTTTAAGACATAATCCTTTTCATAAATTACATTCCTGATATTCGTAGTATCTTTCACATTTACAAGAAGATTTTTACGACATCTCAATAACCTCAAAATTTTCCTTCTTTTGTTGTTAGGGAGATTAACGTATTTAGATAAAGAACGTCATTAGGTATTCATAATCTTGTCTGTTGTTGCCAATAAGATTTTAGGATTGAATTAATTATACTACCTCTGTCCCTAATTAGATTGTGCAAAAGTTGTACTGTACGTGCTAAGTTTCCCGGAATGATTTACTTCAATGATTTAGACAACCATTGAAGTTAAATTTTCCGCGAAATTTAACACATCAAAAGTTTTGCACAATCTATTTAGGGACAGAGGTAGTAAATATTTTGTGTCCTGCAATCTATTTAGGGACAGAGGTAGTAAATATTTTGTGTGCTCAGTACTATACTGCGAAATGAATGATTTTTCCTCCTGCAAGTTAAAATTAAAGATTTTCTGTCAAGGGATATTACTTTTGTAAGCAAAAATTGACAAGGAACAAACACAGTGAAGTTTTCTTATGAATATTTGATCAGTTTGACAAATCTTTTTCTCAAGTCCATTAACCCATAGGATGAGGAAAGATTTATAGCTTCAAATGACATAATGCACTCAGGAAGTTATGGGTCAATTGGCAACGTTCTCTGACTTAATTGAATGCAAAAGTTAAGAAAATATCGAAACACCTTTAGCCCAATCAACGCCAAAAATGTTTTGGACAGTCTTTGTATTCTAAGAATTATTGAGGTCAATTGTCAAATATTTTCCACCCTGAAGAAATTCATATCTATTGATAATTAAATGATGTTCCTGTATGCTAGTATTTACCTATACACATTTGCCGTAAAATTTTGTCGTATACAAATTTCCTCTATGTAAATACGTCAACAATTTTTTGTCGTCGGCGTGGATACGGTTAAACAAATTTTATTTTTCACATTTTTCGTTTCAATAAATCTTCGTGAAACCTTCAACAATGATGACTTGACATTTTTGATAAATTTTTTGAACTTTCAGATTTTTTCTTCGATTTTTTACTTTTTTGGCACTAAAAGTTACTACAGTAAAAACTTAGCATATCTTCCTGAAACCTTCAGCAAAGATGTTTTTTAACTTTTTTAGAAAATTTTTAAACTTTCAGATTTTTTTTTCCAAAATGTTTGCCATATCTAATGCAAAAGCTACTACAATAAAGATACAAGTCCTGCTAACTTGTTCAAAACTTAATGAATCTTAGTGAAACCTTCACTGAAAATCCCTTTTGACATTTTCAGTAAAGGGTCCCTTTTTTGTTTTGCGAACTTAACATGACTTTACATATTTTCCAACATTTTGCAAGTGAGCGTCGATTTATTAGACGTTCGCATCCATTGGGTTAAGGCGTTAGAAAATATGAAGAAGTGAAATTTCTCGCTCTTTTTGGAATCAAATTTGTGTACCAGACGAAAAAGATAAAATACCCTCTACTACTAAAATTTCGGGGAAAATACTCTGTGTACAAAAATAATATGTTGAAATTATAATACAAATATACTTGAGTTTGTCGTGATTGAATTTAGTTGTAGTTTGTATCAAGTCAAAAAGTTAATGAAATGTTTTACGCTATGTCAAATAGTTCGTTCGAATTTTCATTGCTTCAAGTTAAAGAATACTTTGTAGAAGTTACTGGCAAAATACATTCAGTATCAAACGTGACTTAGAAATAGAAATCATACTAAGCTCGTATAAAAGTCCCTTGACAGCGGAAATTTTTTTCCATTGCATCAAAAATATCCTGAAGTATGAAAAATTATTACCTGTATTGAAATTTATAGAAAAAATGTGAATCTAATTTCCTGTCAGTGTTCCTTTAATTATTTACAGCACGTGATATTTCTCATCTTGCTCTCTTCTTTCAGATCGAGGAGACAGTCACTTATCTAATAAGCTCTCGCCCTTGGGCAGCTCCTCCTCAAAAGGCGTTGGTTCAGGCACTCCCACCTCCGACGACAAAATCAACATTCACGTCTCAGTCACCATCAGCGCCCCGGGCCAGTTCGGCAGTTCCGGTCAACTGTCCGGCTCATCCGGGGCCGGCGGGTCATCGGCGCAAACCGGCGCTTCTCCCGGCACGCTATCCGACCTCAAGAAACAGAGGTCGCTTTCACGGCAACATTCCAGCAACAATCATTCTCCAGTCCGAACAGCTCCAGCAGCATCTTCACACATTCCAGCAGCTCCAGGAGGATCCTCCAGGAACAGCAGCAATCCAGATAATCACCACTACAACACATCAAATTCTTCTGCAGTAGCAGCTTCTTCGAAAGTGGCTGGCATGCCTACTTCCTCCAATTCATCATCACAAATCAAAAAATATTCGGCGTCTTCGAATGAAGTCGTTGGAAGCACCTCAATTAGAGAAAAGAAAGGATGCTGTGTATTGTTCTGAGTCAGCATTTTTAAGAATTATCTTGATTTGATTAAACTCGGACAGCTAGCTTCCTCCTGAAAATTGTTCAGGAGAGAGTTTATTCTGTCAGAGGCTCCATTATTGACGTTAACTATTTAGAAACAAATTTATTGAAACAAATGTTTTCTAAGGATTTCAGCTTTTATTCATTTAAGATTAATAACTATTTATCAGTAAGGCCTTCATCAAAATTCAGTATGTATACTATTGGGTTGGGTCATCCGAAAAAATCTTCGAGAATGATGACCAGAGGTGACTCAAAAAATTCCTCTTGTCTCCCTGACTTCAAAAATACCCTAACTTTTCTGGAAGGGGTACCTACAAGCCCCTGCATTTTACTACATAAATGCACAACTAATTTAACATGATTTAATTTTTGTAACAGTGCAGAGGAAGTTTATAACAGTGTTTGCTGAAATTGTAAGCAGAAAAATCAGGGAAATTGTAAAAATAAACAAAACTTAAAATGGCAAGTAGGCACCTGAAGGAGGGTTCAAATGAAAAACTAAGGGCTTTTTTGGAATCAATATAAAAAGATCTTTAATTTGGTCTACATCCCGCACCCTTTGATCTAAGATTGAAATTTCAAATGTTTCGTACATCGACAGAATTGAAAAGAATGTTGAACCCCGGCCACAGGATGTCAGTTGATTTGAAATAAAATGGTTGGGGTTTGGCAATCTTTTCAATTCTGAAAGTGTGTGAACTGTTTTTGTCACATTTTAACGAGAATCTTTGGAGCAAAGGGTGCCCGATCTAATTGGAGATACCATGCCCCACCCTATACTACACAGTGGGCTGTTCCTCATATGGAGGTTCTGAGGCCCCTGTAAAGTTTTGAAATGTAATTTTTGGTTTACATATCATATTTTGCCACTAAAAGAAGAATTGTATAGGAAAATTTGAAAAATTCTGAAAACACCATGTAAATCAAAATTTTGGGCAAAAATATGGGTAATTCAAAACTCATTATAACTCAAAAATGGGGCATGATACGGATTGACTTGTGAAGTCAAGAAAGTTTTCTTTCATGATTCCCAATATTTTTTGTTTTATGAAAATTTTTGTAGGTCTTACCCTGGCTGAGTTAGAAATTTATAATCAAAATATCAAAAAATGGGTAAAACTCCTTTCGCCCAGGAGCGCCCAGGATTTGGGTTTGTGGAAAAGTTTTTGAATTTATTTCTGGTCCCAATCAAGTTGGTGTTGAAAGGGTACCGGAAGGTTCCAAAATCACTTCAATAACTCAGAGTGGTATCAGCAATAATAAACAAGACACTGTGTACTATTTAATTTGATATTCAGAAATCAGTATTTGCTAAAAAAAAATTAAAGCCATAATTCAGTATTGGCTGTTATAAAGCAAAATCCTGAAAAAAAAATCAGGCCAGTTGTGAGGTCTGAAGTACTATCAATTATATCGATTGTAGCGACATGTTCTTTTTTAAAAGACTTAAGGCTGCGTTGCCCTATCCGGATTTGTGTATTTAAGTCCTGGACTTGAGTCTCGGACTTAAGTCTCAGGACTTCAGGATTTAAGTCACCGACTGAAAATTACTAATTGTGCATTTTCCCGGAATCAGCCTTATCAACTTTTTTGAAAATAAAATTCTTCATGTGTTGTCTGGGTGAGCAAGTACGTGGGTCTCTTTTTAACCCATTTTTAGAGCTAATTCAGTACGACTTTTGGTGCTCAGCATGTGGATTCACCAATGATGTTTTTTTGGCAAAAATCATTGTATCTTGGTACCATAGACTTGATCAAGGATCATAGAGTTGAACATTTAGATATATCCAGAAATATCTAAACCAATAACAGAGATCTCTGAAAAACATTGGAAAATCCAGAAGTCCCTTAAAATCTCTATAAATTTCTAACTGCTCAATTCCATGATCCTGAACCAAGTCTATGGTACCAGGATACAATGAATTTGACCAAAAAACTTTCCTTGTGGATCCATATGCTTAGCACCAAAAGTCGTACCAAGGTATCAATCACTTTTTGACCTGTCGCCTGACCGTAAATACAAAATAGATTAAAAATACAACCTAAATTTTAAATAAGCTGAAATCCTTAGAAAACATTAGAATATACTAATTTATTTTACTTAAAGTGTAGCAACAGAAAGTATTTTACAGCTATAGTAAAAAATCATGCAGTATTTCAAATGGCCTTTTTGGATTAAATAGAATTAATAAAGATATTGCATTCTCAACCATATCACTCAATGGATCGATACGGAAGTTACCGATGTTCCTTTACTTGAATGACTGAACGTTCTGGTGCATTCAGAAAAGGTCAAATTAAACATCCGTATAGATAAATTTCTAATGAACTGGTAAAGTAGGATTGTTTTAAAATGAAAATGTTTAAAAGACCGACTTGGTCGTTTCAAATGAAGGCTATAATTGAGGAGTTCCAGTGGATTTTTTGCCTGACGTAAACTTTGTAAAAAAATTGAGTGGTAATTAGATTAGCAGGCTCTTTTTTCACCGATTTTTTGTGGTGTTCAGTTTGTGGTGTTCAGTTTTTGAAAAATTTTTCTCAGTTTCTGAAAAATTTGCTCAGTTTTGGAATGATAATTCTCAGCTCTTAAAAAAATTGGTGAATTTTTTAAAAAATTTAATGGATTTTTACAAATATTCGACAATGGGAAAATGGCGTCATTGTTGCACTTAAAAGGTCAAATTCATCGATTTCTTACATGAAATGTCGGAAAAGTGTTGTTTTTGCTGATGTTTTAGAATTGACGCTACAAGGAAAAATTTCGTATATCTGAGTTTTTGCAATTTTCGCTCAGTTTCTTGAAAAATTCTCGCCCAGTTTTTGAAAAATTTTGTGAAAAAAGCCTGACTAGTTACTATAATTTAAATCTACGACAAAGTCTGAGCCAGCATACAAAATTTCAGACTCAGGAAGTGTCACAAAAGTGCGCCATTAAAGAAACAATGTCCAAAAAATTTAGTTCATGAAGTGAAATGAAAAAATAAATTGCAATTTTCTCAACTTTGCATAAAATCCACTGGAGCGCCTCAATTTACTTTTCTACTACTCCGTCCACACAAAATTGGCCGGACGCAAAAACTGTAAAAACCACTTCTTTTCATCTTGAGTTTTCTCCATGTTTAATTTAGATAATGAAAAAGTTAAAGGGCATTTTTGAAACTAGAGAATCTCTAGTTTTTGAAACTCTCTCTACCTTTATCATAACCTTTTTGAAACTCAGAGAAAATTCCAAATGAACATAAGTGGTTTTCATGAAAATTGCGTCCGGCCAATTTCGTCAGGACGGAGTAATAGCTCATACAGTTAAACATTCAAATCCATGAGATTTTCTATGCAACTGATTTTGCCCTATCACTGTCATTCACATCAAATCACATGTAACTACTAATACTCACAGTGTGTAATCTTCAAAGACTTTCAGTAGAACATGCAATGAATATCCATTGATTACATTCTTGAAGGTCTTCACAGATTGCACAATATATAAAAAATTTAACTTCTGGTGAAAAGAAAGTAATAATCTTATCATCTTCGACATTTTTTGAAATTGTCTTCAAGGCACACGTCCACTGTCCATCCATCAAACAAGATTTTATATTTTCAAATTGAAAAAATTGAAAAACAAAATTAGAACGTACTATCTCTGTCCCATTATTAGAATTTGATCACTTCTAAATATTTATGCACAAATTCTAATGGAACTGAGTTAGTACAATATCATTCATAAAGAATCTGTCCGTTTCTGTATTCTACAGGCTTTTTAACTTTTTTGGGGCAATAAAGACAAACTTACGTTGGTTTCAATATAATCCGTCTCAAATTAGGGTGTTCCAAATAATTTCAAAATCATGTGGTACCTGGCTCATTCAATAGATTTTGCCCTCCTTATTACACAAATACACTCTTTTTGGAAAAAAATGTGTGTTTTGACCCATCCTCCCAGCACTTCAAGTTTAGAGGATTTTTTTTACATTTTATTATTTGAACAGAGGAAGTATTTTGAAATCATCTGGTTTAAATCTCAAATATTACTATGGTTAATGGTAGAAAATCATATTCCTACATCATGTTTACCTCATGAGCATTATTTTCTTTGTCCAAAAATATAAGCTTCCTAGATTTTCAACAAAATTTATAATATTTCCTCTGTGCAGTTTAATGAAATACCAGAATTAAAGGGAAAATTAAGGTGTTGGTAGGATGGGTTAAAACTTAAAATTTTTCAAAAGAAGGGTATTTTTGGAATTTGGTGGTCAAAATCTGTAGAATAAATCTAGTACCACGTGATTTTGAGATTTTTTGGAACACCCTACTCAAATGTAACTAACTGGTCATTTGGGATGTCCCTCAGAATACCTGATTGTGGGACGTTCCGATTTAGACCCAAAGACTTTTGAATGCAATGACATTAATTCATAATCTAACTATCAATAACATTAAGCTAAAAGTTAACTAGATTTATTAATTAATTATAATTACATATTTATATTCACTGTGATTACTTTTAAGAAGTGTATGAAAAACATGAAATTCCATTTGTTAATACTATTTAGACGAATAGTTAGATGAATAAGAACTACTCTTTGTTAAATAGAGCATTGTTTTTGATTTTCACATTTTATAGATCAACAAAAGTCTTAGAGAAAATAAACTGAAATACAATAAATAGCATATCAGAGCTTTCATTCTTTAACTACAGTATGTCCAACAAATAATTTCACTGTGTACACATTGAAATCAGCATTCTCTCCAGGACATACAGTAGTAGTACAGTGGTCTCGCGTTATATTGACAAATTTGGGAGGCAGCCAAAATGTCGAGATTGTCGATATAAAGAGAGGTACATAAAAACAAGTTTACATCAATTTGACACTTTATTATTTACGAAAAATTGTTGATGTGTTCATAGAATAATACATGAATATGTTTTCAATTGTTTTGATAAGTAATTATATCCAAAATTGGATCTATTTAAGACACAAATGATGTTTAATGAAAAAATATTGTTTCTGATAAAGACTAAAACTGGAAAATGTTTCAAAAATAATCAAATTACACTAAAAACTACTACCAAAATGTCGATATAACGAGAGAATTTTCAAAATTTTTGTCTATATAACGAGGGCCTTATTTAATAAATGGAGTTGGGAATCAGCAAAATGTCGATATAACGCGAGA
>JAOWAT010100668.1:0-10578 GCA_028571025.1 Longipedia americana
TCTCTATTCCCAACATCATTTTTAACTTTCACTACATAGGTTGGTCCGGGCCCTACTACTATTACTATTCCGTCAAAGATGAAATTGTCCAAAACCTACATTCATTCATTCAAATAAAATTTCTCCAGCTGAAAGATTGTTCTATCATGTAAAAGTCAATGTCGTTTTTTGTATTTCTTCAATATTTTATGATGATAGTAACCCACCTAGAAGTGAGATTTGTCCAATAACTAAGATTTTGTCATAATTTACAATTTGGGCCTTTGTAAATAACTAATCAATGCAATAATTATTTTTCTTTCATACTTCATTTAAAAGTCAACTTCTTGACCAATGTCACAATTGTGTTAAACAAAATTGAGGGAGTGCTGGTCCAAACATGTGCTTCACAGGCACTGAGTATGTGACAATTAAAAGGCAATTCAGGCTTTTTTTACACAAATTTTCCCAAAACTCAGCGAAATTTTTCGAAAAACTCAGCAAAAATTAAAAACTCAAAAGTACGAATTTTTTAGATTTCAGTGACAAAATTTGCAAAAAATTGTGAAAAATGTCCAAATATTGGCAAATTTAGGTCAAATTTTCGAAAAACTCAGCTAAATTCTGAAAAATTTAGCAAAATTTTCGAAAAACTCAGCAAAATTTTCCAAAAACTCAGCTTCAAAAACGCAAAAACTTAAAAGTACGAAATTTTTAGATATTTAACCAGTCTAAAAAGTGTCATAAAAGCCTGCAATTGTATTTCTTAAACATTGAATGTCTCTACTGTCTAGATATTAACTCATCTTTTGGCTAAAGTTCAGGAAAATACCCATTTTAATTTTTCTCCTGAAAATATTTTTCTGAATTATAAAAAATGAAGGTTAAGTAGTAAATTCATGATTTTACCCCATAAAAATATAAAAACAAGCACGGAATCCGTGCACCCTACCATCTCCCATTGAGATCCTGAAATCAGGCGGCTACGCCGCCAGAAGCATTTTAAACCTATCATCTTAGCCATTTTGTCACTCTTCTTTCACACTCTCTTCAACTTTTCTCCTCTTTTGACACTTTTGTACCTCCGAATCGGAATTAATGCGAATGTTTGAATTAATGCAAATCAACCATTTTGTAATGTTGAATTCGAATTAATGCGGATGTTAGAATTAATTCGAATCGAATTCGAATTAATGCGAATGTTTGAATTAATGTGAATGTTCGAATTAATTCGAATCAACCGAGTTCCATTTGGGGCCCTGGGTCATTTTTGGTCCCAGAGTCATTTTTTGGTCCCAAGGTCATTTTTGGGTCCCAGGGTCATTTTTGGGTCCCAGGGTCATTTTTGGGTTCCAGGGTCATATTTGGGTCTTGGAGTCATTTTTGGGTTCCAGGGTCATTTTTGAGTCCTGTGGTAATTTTTGGGTCCTGGGGACATTTTTGTGTCCTGGAGTCATTTTCATCGTCCAAGGGTCATTTTTGGGTCCCTGAGACATTTTTGGGTCCCGGGGTCAGTTTTAAGACCTGAGGTAATTTTTGGGTCCCTAGGTCATTTTCAGTCTTGGGGTCATTTTTGAGTCCTGGGGTAATTTTTGTGTCCAGGGGTACTCTTCCAGTCCGGTTGTCATATTTGGGTCCTGGGGTCACTTGGATCCTGGGGTCAATTTGGGTCTCGGGACCCAAACTTGAGACCCTGATGCCTCTGACATCTTTCTTGGTCTTCTTTTGTCTCTTCAAATTCGAATTAATGCGAATGTTCGAATTAATTCGAATCAACCGAGTTCCAATTGAAAAAAAAACACTAAAAGTGATTACATGACCATCTCTCCCGAAGGGGGAGATGGTAAAGATAATAATTCCAAAAAAAAAAAGTAGCTAGTGCCTTGAAACTTTTCAAGAAATTTGCCAAAGGATAGATAATGTAAGTCAGAAAATCTCATTTTACCATCTCTCTTGGTTTTGAAGAAAATGACTTTTCAAAATATGAGTGCTGATTTAGCACTAGGTTAGAATAATTTAAATTAAGTTATTTTTGACATATCTTGTCACACCTCACCAATCAGAAAATGTGGAGTAACATCATCTGGAGTGCTTTTCTGCTTCTGGATGCTTCTGACTATTGGAGCAACACTGACCCTCACTTCAATGGCAAGATTTTCAGATGCTGTTACAAATCAGGACCCAATTTGGACAAGAGATCAATTAATCATTTTTTGCGTTTACTATGCCATTCTGCTTTTTGTTTTTATCCTCCATTTTTGGGCAGATGAGCCATCTTCCTACAATGGAGGTAAGTAATGAATGGTTAAAACTCTGATTCATACAAGTATGAAACAATTCAATGCAATACATATAATACAGTTGAGACAGTCTGAAAAATTTTTAGAGAAAACTTCACAGGAGTACCTTATTTTAGCTATTTTTGTATTTCAGATTTCATTGAGAACCCTTCCCCAGAAGTCAATGCCTCTTTTCCAAGCAAAATGTTCTTCAGTTGGTTCAATTCCATGATCAGAAAAGGCTGGAAAAATCCTTTAACAGGAGAAGAATTGTATGAACTTGCCCCACAAGACAGTTGTTCTACAATTGTTCCAATGTGGGAAAAGTTTTGGAACAGGCAGTTCATTAAAAAGAATGGTGTCAAACTGACAATTGTTCCTACTTTGTGTCTTTGTTTTGGAGCTTCATTTCTCATGGCATCACTGATACAATTGGCAACTGTTCTCTTGAAGCAGGTGCAAAATTTTCTTTCTAGTAGGGGTCTGACTATTTTCAAACATTCTCCAGGGGGTCTGGAATCACTTTCAAATGTTGAATTGGGGCAAAAAATCTGGTTTGTTTAAAGAAATCTTCAAAAAGTCATAGCAATGGGCCGCTATGGCCAAAATGGCCATAAGAGGTCATTGCGGCCAAGTGGCAAATTGAAAGGAGATATGAATTTGCTTATGAACCAAAAAAAAAAGATTCAGCACAAAAAGTTAGTTATTGAGTAGGCTTGACTGACCATTTTATTGGTAAATTTTTTGCAAAAAATTGATAGAACTGCAGGCGCCAAAAATGTCTTGGCCGACTTATTTTTGGTACCTTCAGTTTTTAAACTTTTTGAAAAAAAATTACTAATAAAATGGTTAGTCTAGCCTATACTGTAACCAACTGTATGTGTCGAATCTTTCTTTTGTTCATAAGTAAATTCATATCTCCCTTCAATTTGCCACTTGATCACAATGACCGTTTTTTTGCTCTGACTTTTAAGAGATTTTTTTAAAACAAATCTGATTTTTTTGGCCCAAATTCAACTTTTGAAAGTGATTTCAGACCCCTCCCCTGGAGAATTTTTGAAAATATTCCGACCCCTATTTCTAGATACCTTGTTCAAATAGGGCTATGGAATCACCAGCATTTTTCTTGGTCTTATTCTTTAGAAAGAATTTGATAAACATGTGCATTTAACAAAGAAGTAATGATAATAGATTTATGAAAATTTTGTTAACTAATGCATTTAAGCCTATAGTGAGATCCCACTGGGGTTAATTTCTAGACATTAGGTATACAGAATGACTTATATGACCCAAACCCAGTGTAATTAATGTAATTTTGCTTCAAGATTTTAAAATTTGTGCCTATATTTACAGAAATAACCTTCTTTGCTAATTCTTATGAAGTAAACTTTTGGCCCAAATAGCTAAAATTTGGTAAGAGTTAAATCAAATTTTAATATTTGAAATGATAGTCCAACGTGCAAAGAGTAATATCTATTACTGGGATTTTTGAATATATTTACTCATAAGATTATTGTAAGCGATCAAAAATTTGACAGCGCCATCTGTAAAATTTTGATAGCTTATAGTAATTATACAAAGTGAAATTTTCGAAAATCCCAGTAATAGAGATGATTCTGTGTACATTGGACTGTCAATTTAGATTTTAAAGAACAACTTAGCTCTCACCAAATTTTAGCTATTTGGCCCAAAAGTTTACTTCATAAGAATTAGCAAAGAAGGTCATTTCTATAACTATCGGCACATTTTTCGATGTAACTTTTGATGGCTTCTTTTCTAAATTGGAATTTTCGACGCAAAATTTGCTAGACATTGTATTTCTCGTCTTTGATCACAGGGTGATTTGGCTTTCATGAACCTAACGATTCTGTTCAACAATAAATAATATTTTCTCCCAGGTTTTAAACGTATTGAAAATCATTCAATGTATCAGTCGGTGGCGATATCTTTCCAAATTCAGCTTTGACTTTTGGCGACTCATTGTTAGTTCGGCCTGAGGACGGTGAAATGATATAGTGGAAAGCAAATTTTCTGAAAAGTAAAGGAACATGCATATTTAATAAGGTATAAAAGGTAAATTGACTCTTTGCTCAAAGTGATTATATTTATCATAATTTGAGCTTAGGGTGACCTTCTCTATCGAATTGTTGACAGCATTTTTTTGTTGATATCAACAAATTTGTTTCGGCTTCAACAAATTTGTTGACTGGAGCAATATTTGCCACAATTTTCATGGAGTTTTATTAAATGAAAATTCCAGGGAACTACAACAAACAGGTAGCTGTCAACAACTTTTTGTTGATATCAACAAATTTGTTGACAGCAACAAAGAATTGCAGTCAACATTTTGATAGAGAAGTTCACCCTTCTGTCCAATTCATCATTTAATTGAAATCGTTGTAAAGGTCATGCACGTTAAAAAAATTAAACAACTTCAAACTTTCCCGTTTTCTGAAAGCATTGAAATATCAAATGTTCTTTTATGTGCCTAGATCGATTTACCTTCCACCCTAGCCGAGTCTGAAACAAACCAGAGATCAAACTCTATTCTCTGATTACAACCTATTGATGACTTTGGTATGCATATGTGAGAAGGAGAGAGAGTGTAAATAAATTCTCATCTGTCAACTGTCTGAAAGCTTTCTAAAGAATGCTTTCAAATGGTGATATTGATGCAATGCAGTGTGTGGACAGGCGGAACCAATGGATTAGATGGTTGTGAGTGAGTGTACCAGTTCTACAACCTGTGTGAGTTTGTGTGTGTGCATTATTAGCAGTGAACCAAGTAACCATTGGTTTTGATGGTTGAGGGTGGTAGATTGAAATACTGGAACAGTTTAAAATTGTTTTGAAAAATATAACTATTTGGGACTGAAAAATGAAGATACGTATTTCCATATCAGAGGAGAGCCCAATAATGCAATAAACACAAAATATGCGTGTTTACATTTACGATGTTTTGTTTGCAAATCTGTAAACAAGACCTTTTCAGAACATTTCATTTAGAATCACTAGGAAATAAATGCCTCCTAAGTTTCCTTCCTCTACAGACAGTATTAACTAACATCTACATCCAATTCCATGATGTAGGGTATAAAACTAATAAATGGTTCGATGTCAAATGTTCAAAGATGAGAGTCTTTTCATGTGAAATTTTGTCCACCCCATTGAAAGAATGAGGTCGATAGTCAAATTTTATAGTATGTAGGTAAAAATCTCACTACATCATTTTTTTAAAAATTTTCTATGGAATCAGTTTACACTTCAATTTTTAGCCCGGCCTGCTTGTATTATTATTATTATCTGTAAACCAAAACTCTATGTTGGACCAAATGAAATGCACTCGATCAAATCATGAAGAAAGAGCCTTACAAAACCTCTCCTGGATGGATTTAAAGCCATGATAGACTAAGGCGATTTTTGATCTACAATAATATTCTATTCCCTGCTGCTGTTCTTTTGGATTGAAGCACAAACTGTTTTTGCATAAATTGATTTTTCCATGATTGCAAGGAAGGGAAATCAAAATCTGTGGAGCCAATATCATGTGAATGCAACTCAGATTTTCTGGATTATAAATGAGTCATTTTAAGAAGAGGGCGTAAATATTGTCACTGCCACAAATGTAATCAAAGAATTTTCCTCTTGAAAGTCTTTGGATATTGCACAAATAATAAAATTACTTAGAATGCTCTATCTTTTGGTCAACATTATATTTTTGAAAATCGTCAAAAAATCAATATCTACGAAGTAAGAAATGACAAATTGACATTTTGAGCTGCAAATTAAACACATCTAGAAAAAAAATCGGGAAATCAAAAAAATTTTCTAAATGATAAAAATCCTGTTTTACTACACACACATTGATTAATACAGCTTTTAAAAGTCTCAAAGGCATAAAGAGTTGATAGAATAATGCCAAATAAATCAAGGGTTTAGCTTTTGTTTTGAAAAGAAAAGAATTTCGAGACAAAAAATCTAGTTTTTCTTACGTCCATTGAATTTAAATGGATTACAAAATGTGTGGTATTGTCCAATGTACTTTAAATATGAAGACTTTGATGAAATTTTTAAACATTCTTTGAACTGGAAATTGTGGGGACAAAACTTATCTTAAAACTTTATTTCCAATAGATCAACAATTTTATTGTGACAAGCATCCTAGAAATATTCTAAAAATCTGACAAGTTTGTGACATTTCTGTGAAAAATACAAACTTCCTATTTTGCTAACTTCTAGTGTTCTTTTCCATCCCAGATATTAAAATCCCTCGCTTATAAATGAGTATTAAAATGAACCACAGTTATAGTCTTTAGGCATAAAAGTAATAATATGAATTCATCTATTCTATTGAAAAACAAAACAAAATATGACAAACGCCAAGTTTTTAAAACGTCTTTAAATGTCCGTTGCAGAGTCTTATAATAGGACATTTTAAGACATTGACCTCATGAACGGAAGGAAGCAGGGAATAAGAATGAGATAGGAAACGGGCTTTGGCTTACGGGCTCAAGATTATTGGCACACAGGCACAGGCATGGTGATCAGAGGAAGGGGTGGACTTATCGAAATTCTTTGTCAAAATTGCTTCCAAGCAAGCATGTTGCTTATCACCTAACTCTGGACACTTTAAATTTGCGTCAATGAAAATGACCAACTTACCAAATACAGTCAAAGACGGATATAGCGTCACAACGGAAATTGCTACAGTACGGATATAGCGACATCATGACGGATATAGCGGCGTTGCTATATCCATCATTATGTAGTAAAGTGTTGCTATATCCATCATTATGTAGTAAAGTGTCGCTATATCCGTCTTTGAGTTCGGCGCTATATCCGACATGGCCCTGAAAACGCCGTGACGCTATAGTATATCCGTCTTCTACTGTATTTACCCTACTCAATAGACAACTTCATTACGTAGTAAAATTTGAGAACCGAAAGCTAAAATTTTGTACTAACCTTTTTTATCTTATTTTTGAAATTAGTCAAACTTTACATAGTGTCCATTATCAAAATCACTATCCTGACACAATTTTGTCCACCCTTTAGAAATAATCACACATTCTCTCAGCCAGGAGTCGATGCACCATTTTTATTTATTTATTGGCGACATGATTTGGCCTGGCGAAAAGGAAAAGGTAGTGAGACAGTGTGTACTGGGCCTTGTGTATGGTTTGATAAACAGTAATATAAAATGCATATTCGAACTCAAATCATGATGAGAGTATTGCCTTTTGATAATCAGAATAATCATGAGCTTCAATTCGGTCATGCTTTGGGTGTACTACCTCTATCTCATAAAAGTGAAGATAAAGTAATATAAAATTACCATAGAAATCCTTGAATTTGCGTGGGACAGAGGTAGTATAATTTATAATGTTAAGGTAATTTCTCATGTAAGATGATGTTGAGATATCCATTGAAATGTGTGAAAACAAAAGTATTGGATGAATATTCATGAATATGAGAGAAAATCACTGAGCATGTCGGTGAGAAACTGTTTGACCTCAAAGTTATGTGGTGAAATTTCTAAAAACAAAATTAATATAGCTAGTATTATCTTGGTCATCAAATTTGGACAATTTTTGTAGAGACGTTTTTTAAATAAATTCTAAATGAATGGAAATTGAGAAGTTGCATTATGTCTAAAAATTGTCTGTCTGCTCCTACAGGCTCTTTTGCCCAATTTTTAGAAATGCTCAATTTCTAAAAATTTTATATTTTGGAGTTTTTGCATTTTGGGAGCTGAGTTTCAGAAAAATTTCTTACTTTCTCAAATTTCTATCTGAGTTTTTACATTTTTGAAACTTTTTTCAAAAGAATAAGTAAAGAAATCACCAGTTTCCTTACAAAAAGTGCTTTGTACCTTGAAAATAAAGCAAAAATAAGGCACTTTTCTTCCAAATCTAGCAAAAATTCACGCTTTTTAGCCTAGAATACTGAGTTTTAAGACCTTTAAGAAAACGCCATTTTCTAAAAATTTTATATTTTTGAGTTTTGAGAAATATCTGGTGAGTTTCGCCATAAATAACCCTGATTTTCGCCAAAATTTTGGCAAAAAAGCCTATCCTATGACTTCATTTTAAGGGAAAATTCTTTCATGGATTCAAAGAAATAGTTTGGAAAACATTGATTTACTTATTCCAATGCTCAAGAGACAATACCAATAAAATCATTGGTCGACGACTTGAGCTTTTTTTCGATAATGATATGGTTGACACCTGAAGATGGATCTGCATGCCATGCATGTGTTGATGATGGGAAGAATATTTTAACTTGATGATGGGTTTCAAAATGACATCGAGACAGATTCAAATTGGAAGGTGATGAGTGGAGATAATACAGAAGTGTCAAGATTTAATGACACAATTGGGAGGCATGGAAAATGTCGTTAATTCGCGAGAGGACGTTAAATAGTGACAGCGTATTTAGTGATGGGAGGAATTCTATGTGTCGTTAAATCATGACACCACTGTATAAACTTGCTAGGCAGTTTAATAGTTGAAGTGGGAAAATTGAGATTTTGGCATTCTTATTAGTGCACAATGTACATTTAAACCAATTTTAGAAAATAGAGTGACAATAAGTCAAAATTATGTCTCTTTATTGTTTGTTTTTGATTTATTTGATTTCAAGAAATGCTTTATTTCATACGTTTCCATTCCAGAAACTAGATTTCTAAAACTCATTAATTCTATTTAACAGAACCTTTTTGTAACTCTGAGAAAATTAGCAATAATTGTATCCGGCCAATTTCATTCGGACGGAATAGCAGTTTTCTTCGTAGGATTTAGAACGATTCTCGATCTTTTTTATCTAACTTACAAAACAAACATAATAACACTTTTTTATGAACCATTGAATTAGCCAAGAGTCCTTTTGGAAGCATTAATTTTCAATGAATGCACTTTCATCCCTTTGACCAATCTAAGTGATCATGCCAATTTACAAAATTCCAGTGCATTTTCAAGTGCATGAATGAATCTTACATTGTAATTATCTTGTTTCATTAAAAGGAGTAGGTAAAAGGAGAATTAAATTCTGTAAATTATATAGACCATGACCAAGTGCTTAATCAACTAGAAGAGTTTTGTTCTCTCTGATCTGAATTGAGAACCAAGCAACCGGTAAGAAATTGGTTATGGTTATAATATGATGGTATTGCCTGCATGCTTTGAAAAGTACGTACAATTATTCCTTCCAGCTACATAGAATCAAGAACAAGAAAAACCCTCCACGTATCAATATTTTAAAAATCTTCAGAGGTTTGATGTTTTTAAAGTTTCTATTAAAATATTTCTTCTACAAATTTTGATGCTACATATATTTTTTTAGTTTACGTAATTTTGAAACAATTATATCAATATTTGAAGGAATCGTACATTCTGCAAATACTTTCTCTATTACTAATGGAAATTATTATTACATATTATGCTTCATTAATGATAAAATTGTGATAAAGGTGACAGTCACTTTCAGATAGGCACTGGCGTCTAGATATCTATTGCACAAATGTACAACTAAATAGCAATCCCCAAATTTGAAATCGGGTTTCCTTGCTGAAAGTCCTCAGATTTTCCAGCAGACTAAAAATGTTCCTTGCACATTTTTATTTGCTTCTAACTTTCAACTTGAAGTTTACTTCTGCTCCGTACCAACGAAATTGGCCGAACGGGAAAACCATAAAAATCGTCGGTTTTCATCTGGAATTGTAAAATTTTGATATCTCAAGTAATTGTATCCTCAACTTTATTTCATTTTTTGAAAATGCACTTACACAGCCATTTCAAAAAATTAGTAATCTCCACTGACTTTCAGGAATGTTAATATTGGAAATTCATTGATCTCACTCCTGAAAGTCTTTGGACATTACGCAAATCGGTGTTATAAAAATAATACAATTAAATTGAAAAACTTTTGATGGGAAGAGTAGCAATATTCAAAATGATGTCCTCGTAAACAATGAGTTGTGTTTTTCTTTGCCTTTGAATTTTGGGTGAAATTCAAACGTGAATGGAATTATATTCAATGATGAAATCAAATTAGTCTCACTTTAGGGTTTGAAAGGTTTTCTGGAAACAATACAATATTTGTTCTAGAAACATGTTATCAGATAAGATTTTGAAACTTTATTTAGGAAAAAATCTACCATAAAATTTCCAAGCTATTCTAAGCAGAATCAGGCTTTTTTTCGCAAAATTTTTGAAAAACTTAGGCCAAAAATCGGTCCAAAAACACAATTTTTTCGCGAAAAACTCTGAAATTTTTCAAAAAACTCAGGTCCAGAAAATTGCTTATGTAGTAAAATTTGCAA
>JAOWAT010100779.1:0-10577 GCA_028571025.1 Longipedia americana
GGTTTCAAATCAATTTGAAATTATTCCGATGGCTGGCTTGATCTTTTTAAATCTTTTTGCAAAATGGAGGATTTTAGAAAGCCAAAAAAGGGGTGCTGGAAAGCTTCGGGCTATGGGTGTACATTTAAAAGTTCATCATTGGAACGCCCAACAACATTTTGTACAAAATCAATTATTGTCATAATGATCATGTCGTTTCATTTGCATTTATTCTTTATCTCCAAAGCAAATATCCAAAAGTTTTAAGGCATGAAAAATACTTTTCCTATCATTTATCATAAAATTGTTATGCAAGATTTTGAATTTTTAGATAATATATTTAAGTGTTGCTTCCTACATTTCAAAGTCAGTTATTATTCTAATTTTAGCATTCTAGAATATCATTTTTCAAAGCTAAAGTATTGTTACTATTTATCTTAAGATTTAATTGTTTAAAGAGGGTCTAGTCTCTTTTAACTTTTTTTCCAAATTTTGTATTATAAATGAAATATGTGACATTTCAACTGAGAATGGTGATAAATGAATTTAAAATTTTTTGGGACCAATCTAAGATATTAAAGAAATTTTGAAAGATTCTTTTTTCTAAGATTTTGTAAAATTTCAAGAATACATTAAGAACAATTTCGGCTCGAATAGACAGTTATGAAATGAACTGAAAACTTGAAATACATTTTCCTCAATTTCCAAACTGAAGAAATTCTATTTTATTTCGTGTCGAATGACCACGCTCAATTTTTAAGAATATCAGAAGTATTGCCATTAATTATTTCAGAATTTGTGAGAATTTAATAAAATTAATGTTTCTATCACTTTCATGTAAAAATTCTTGACAAAAAGATTTATTGAGACCACACTCCTTGATTTTAAGTGTGTTTGATTTTTTCCTTCTTTGTTTAGATCTCGAAAGTAAATTAATTCCTCATTTCCATAATTGGCAGACAGATAGACACTAAGTCGGTCTCTGATGAATGAATTTCAAGGAGCAAATATGAACCATTTTTGGAAAGTCATTTAGATTAGAGATTTTCAGGACTGTAAATAAAAAGGGAAAGTTTTTTGTTTGTTGTTATAAATAACACTGGCTAGTTCTTGCAAAATTAGAACATTTGATATAAATGTTGCACTGTCAAGTTCTTGCAAAATTAGAAATTTTGATATAATGTATCTATGTTACAAGAAGCGTTAAATAAAAGTTTTCTTTTCAATGTAAAGTTGCACATTCAATGTTTTTTAAGAATATTTTTTCAAAAATTTAATGATTATACTTTTGTTAAAAGGCGTACATTGTCCAAAATCTTGTGATGGAAGAATTTGGCAGTCAAATTGCTCTGAATTTTTACTCCATGTATTTTAGGTATCCAAAAGTGTTGGGTTCAATTTCCATGCTAAATTCCCCCCCCCCCCCAAAAAAAATTAAGTCCCATATTATTGCCCTTATAATATGGGATTTCATTTTTTTGTAATTTTTGCATGAAAATTGAAACCAACAAATTTGGATACCTAAAAAGTTTAGAGAAAATTTAGTGAAAATGCTGAGAAAATTGAGCCCCAAATTTTTCCATCTCTAGATTTCGGACATTTCATGCATTTCTATTGTATTTTATGAAGCTCTTTTTTAGAAACAATATTATGTGATCAATTTAATATAAAAGAACACATAAAAATTATAAAATATAAATTCTTATTACTAAATATTTTAGGTCATTGAATGAATTTGCATATAAGGAAGAAGAAGTTGCACAAATTTAGATTTAAATCCATAGCATGAAAGCAAACTATGTAATACCTCAACTTCTTCTCTAACTTTTAGTTGTTTTATGATTTGTATTTAAATAAATGACAAGCCCAAAAAAGTAACCGAAATTTCGTCCAACCCTGAGAGTGTAAGAAAATCGTAGGTGTTTTTCGTTGTGTTATTCAAAGATTTTTAAAAATACGTTTTTCTTTTTTCCTTTATATTTAATTTTTCACTGAAGTGGTTGTAACTGACATCATTTTGGGTTCTCAAAGTCAAACGGATAAATCCTATCAAAGGAATGAGCATGAATTAATTCAAATCTAAGGTTAAAGAAACTGCCCACATTTTCATGTAATTAACGGACTTTTGAAAGAAAAATAACGAATTTCCTATGTTCGTTGGAAAGATAAACATTTTGATTTCCCAAATGTATTTTAAACTGTTGATTGAACTGCATGAACTTAATCAATTTTTGAAAGTTTTGAAAATTTTGCTATTATTTCTGGAGGAACTTGTGGGACATGTTCTCATTGCTTAGCTAATTCTAGGGGAATCTATCCCATTAGAGGCCAACTCAGGGGTACTCAAGATCTCAAACTTTACTCAATTTTCCTTACCCCAATGAAACCCTGGCAGGACTAATGGAAGACTTTTCCTCTGCCCATACAAGACATTTAAAACTGGCTGTATTATACTTTATTCTAGGCAAATTTATTAAAAATTTTAATTTCCTCTCTTTCTTTGGCATGGAGTCGTTGTATCCAAAATCAACCTGCAGAAATGTATCCAAAATCATGAGTCAGCGTTGTATCCAAAATGAAAAAAGGAAAAACAAATATCATGTATCAACTATTTCACTCAATGAAGTCACAACATAAGTTTCAAAAAATTAAATCTTATGTATTGAATTTTCAAAAATTGCTTTAAAATTTCATTGAACCTCTAAAATACCAAATTTGACAATTATGAATTTTCCCAATATCTTTCATCTAAATATTGTAAAAACACCTTCAAAGTAAAAACTGCCATATTAGAAAGTGCCACAAAACTTTCAAAATATCCTAGAAAATTTATTTTTTGTTCATTTATTTCTGAGTCTCTGGCGGAAAGTTCTCTCACTTTTGAATTATTGTCTCAATTTGCAAATTTTCTCCTTGGTCTCTAAAAATTTGCTCAAATAAAAGCAACTTTGTAATAACAAGCACACGTATTTTTGGAAAATCTAGAAAATTAATTTACTTCATCTAAAATCAGGCTTTTTAAATACAAAAAGTTTTTTGTCCTGAAACTGAGAAATATTTTCACAACTCAGATAATTTTTTTTCAAAACTAAGAAAATTTTTTTCAAAACTGACATTTGAAAATGTTTCTCTCATTTTAAGGAAATACATATCACAAAGACACTTTTCCTTTTATGAATTAGCAGAGAGGAGAAACATAGAAGCCATGAACAAGACACTTTCTTTCCCTGATTTTGGATACATTTCTGCAGCTCGGATTTTGTAAATAATTTTGGATAAAACGAGGCCCTCCCAAAGTCATCAGTCATGACTTTTTTCAGCCTGTTTTGAGTTTTGTCAGTTCATTGTTTTGAGATTTGACAGATCATTGTTTCATTTTTCCTCAATGTGTATCACGCAACCTTTCATTAATTAAATTCAATTTGTAAGGAAATGACTGATAAAATTGAAATTTTTTTTGGTAGAAAAGCTCTATTACTTCTTAGACACAAAAACATCTCAAAACTGAAACTAATTTTGGGTGTAGATTCCAAAAAATAACCTCCAAAACTTCTAGTATTAGTGCCAAGTAATGTCAAAGTACGGTACATCTGTAATGACTTACTTTTGAAAAAAATTGAAAACATTTCTCTTAAAAAAAATTCCCATTTTTGTATAACGCAAATCCCTCAAAGCAAGGTCAAGGTCTGAAGCTGTTCTTTGGGGGGATGACTAAGCATACCCAAAAGTATAACATTGTCACCATTTTTCAGCTAATTTTGATGACTGCAAGGCCCACCAGAGCCATTCTAACACCTGCGGGCACTTTGTTCCCCCGTGTTTTGTGTCCCAAAAAAGCCCGGTGGTCAGAGGGTTGCAGGATCAAGACAAAAGCACATGCAAAATTTGCATATTTTCCCATTTTTCTGTGGGTTTTTCAATTATTACTGTTTTGAGTCTAAATGTAAAAAGTGCAACATTTTTCAAGAAATTCTCTTCAAATCCCATTCCAACCTTCCAAATCCTTTGCCCGTATTGCCCTCTGCCGCCTTCAACCTGTCCAGCAGCCCTCCAACCATTTTGCCCTTATTGCCCATTGTCTGCCAATTCGTCACCATAGACCGTCCACTAAAATGCTTGAATTTTCGAGTCAAATACTGAAATGCTTCATGGGCTTTTCGAATCTCTTCGGATTTTATTAATTTTTGTTTTGGATTTGTAGTGTCTACTTCCATCATTTCAACCTAGATGAAGGATTTCAAAATTGATTTTCTGTTTCAATTGTAGATATAAAAAACAAAGAAAAACATTTTATAATTATAAGATAATGAGAAATCAAAGAAAACTCTACCGGTAGATTTATGCAATAAGTTTTTGTCAAAATCCTCTTTTGTCATAAGCATTTGATTTTTCAAAGTTAGGTTAAATGCTTACTACTTCGTCCCAACGACATTGGCTGGACGCAAAATCCATCAAAATCACCTTTTTTAATTTTGATTTTCCCCAACTTAATGAAAATTAATGAAAAAAGTAAAGAGTGTTTCAGAAACTAGAGAATCTCTACTTTTTGAAATATCCCTTAGTTTGATCGAAACTTCTCTTTAGTCCCGAGAAAATTGAGTATGAATGTTAGTATTTTGAGGAATTTTCCTTCCGGCTAATTTCTTTGGGACGGAGTAGTAACATTTTCCTGAGTTTAGAGCAGCGTTTATGCCTATTTTATGCTTATTTTCCAAAATCTTCGGCTATTAAAAATATTCTTTTACAGGATAAGTTTATAAATATTGAATGTATAGAATGATTCTGAGAACTCTTTGATGAAGAAAAGAGTCCAGAAAGTTTTCCCTTATTTCTTAAAAAATAACAATCAAAATCAGAATCGCATTATTTTATTTTGCTTTGAAACAGAGTATCAATTCTGAAACAATACTGACCGTATGTATTCTCATCAGGAACGCATGTTGAATTTCACCGAATTCCGTGTTATCTAAGCTCTTGCTGGAATTAAAACCTAGGATTGCCATGGCTTTGGCCGTGTCCATACGAATCTTACACGAGATCTGGGCAGTCCCAGCATTACTTGGCCCAAGTAACATGTGGGGGCCGCAGGCAAGATACCAGCTTCAACATCAAGATAGATAGAAAGTCACTCTGAGGGTTAATAAAAAAAGAACAAGTACCGAATGTATTCAATCCGCGCGGGAGAAACAGTTTAGAATATTGCATTTATGATAAGAAAAACAATTTTTCAGACTTAAAAGATGCAGGTAAACAACGAAACATGCAATTAATTCTTTTTTATCTATAAGATGATTGACTCCATTCTAAAACATTGGTATGAGACGCAACAAAGACACTTATGAGAAACAAATTGAAAAGATAAGACTTGAGTTAACTTCACCTCACTCAGCATGATCATAGGTATGAGACGCAACTAATCTTATAGGAACTGAGAATCGACTTCAAAAGAATCACTTAAAAAGGACATTAAGACCTGCGTCTATGTTCACAATTTCACACGGTTAAATATCCGGACAATCGGAAAAAGGGCGATGAATTTGGAAAAGCGAAATTTGTATGCACAGAGAATTTATTCATTTTGTTTTCGAAACATCTTGAAACTGATTTTCAATGACATTTGTTGTTTTCAGACAGAGGAAGCACACAAAATGGTAAACTCATTTCAAAATTCTTAGAAACCACAACTTTCATTCATTTCAATTAGTTTTCATATTTGCCAACAATATTCAACTTTTGATTATTCTGATAGAAATTTCTTATCATCTGATATCTTAACAGAAATCTTGTAATAATTGTAATTGTTGAGCTGATTTAGTATGCACATTCTTCTTAGAATTATATTTACGACACTTTAATAATAGATTTGGTAAATAAAGCATTTTTGCCTTTTTTTTATAATAGAGCACAGCAGAAAATCTGATTTTATTTATTGCCACTCCTCATTACAGTTCACCTGAAGAATGCAATCGAATATTTTGAGGAGACCTTTCTAGTAGGACAGGAGTTTGACAATAACAATCTCAATGATATTATCAGAGTTCCACAATTATTTCTTTTATGATTTATGATTGAAAGTTAATAAGATTTAAACTTAAAATTTATGATCAACATTTTCTTTCTTTT
The DNA here is from genome assembly GCA_028571025.1 of Longipedia americana. Lineage (NCBI taxonomy): Eukaryota > Metazoa > Arthropoda > Copepoda > Polyarthra > Longipediidae > Longipedia > Longipedia americana. The sequence continues at coordinate 6,103 of JAOWAT010100779.1, forward strand.
GAAATAAGTAAAAAAAAAGGATTCAAATGAGGAATTTTAAATGTTTACATGAATATCTTTAGATTATACAATTCTATCTCTTGCACTACGACATGTTCTTACTATTTCAACTTAGCCATCCCCAATGTGATTTCAATTTTGATGATTATTTTAATTGAAAAAAATAATTATTAGGATCCAATCTTCAGATGTAATAAAATTATTAATTGAATCTGTTGCATTACATTTTTTATTATTATCAGTATCAAATAATGGCATTTAAATTAATGATTATTTCAAATGAGAAAATCAATAATTTTGTCCCTATTTTCAGAAACTATTATAAAATTATGATTGCCAATTTGTTCCTCTCTCAGAATTGGTTCAGCTCAATTTCCTTCTTTTTCCATTTTGCAATAATATCATTGAGCTCTCTATAATACCATTTCTGAAATTTCGTGCCAAATTGCCATATTTTATGATCTTCAAGCACAATTTGCAACAAACAACATAAGAACACAGTTTGACTCCTTTACTTCTTTCTGTCTCCCCTACAGTGCTTATAACTTGGCCTTTTTAGAATTGGCCTTTTACGTTTTTAGCCTACGGTAAATTTGACAATCAACATTAGGGAATAAAGAATGATATCGCCACTGTAACAAGCATCTTAGACCTTTAACAGGCTTTTTTAACAGGTTTGCAAAATTAGGTTTGCAAAATTAGGTGCTCCGGCATTTGGTGACTATGTATAATTAGAGTAAATCGTAGCCAAAGAGTTAAGGAAATTGGAAATTATCCTCGCAGAAAGCCTTCCAAAATTCATTGTTTTAGATTCAATTCATGTTTTGGAAACTCAAGATATAGAGAATGACAAAAAATGTTAAGTTGTAAAATTTTCAACACATGCTTGTTAAATATTAGAAAACCTGCAGATTCTTCAATTTTATATAATTTAGCACATCTCTTCAATGTACATTCGTATCAAGCAAAATTTTCATTCATGAATTTTCCATCCTACGCTCCAGATTCTACATCTCCTCACAGGTTTCTAATCCGAATTTTAGCAAAATTTTCGATTTTAATTGCTGAAATATTCAATCCATGAACAGAACTGCTGAAAGTCTTGATGATTTCAAAAATATCAAAATGATTGCCTAAGTACCGAAATATTCTATAAAACATTGACACTTAAAAAGCAAAATATTGATCTACAGATTGTGTAAAAACAAAATTAAGTGTGTATTCCTACTAAAATGATTGTATAATCCGTATGGTGGATTTTATGAGCTTTTGCCAACTGGGCATGCAGCAAATTTAATCATGCCCTAGTACATGATTGGGTTTTCCGGCCCAATGCTTAAAAATTCCGGGAAGATCTGTTATTGTAAACAAAAATTCGGAAAATATTTTAATAGGAATACCGACCCTGTCCACTTATGAGGGTGTGATCTGAAAATTCATGCCCTCTGGCACCAAAATTTTGCGATCGGGCAAAATTGTGATACCTATTGTCATGAATTTTCCAATCATGCGCCCATTCAAGTGGATTGGACGGATATAATCTTCAAAGACTTTTGGGAGGATAATCTATGGATTTCCATTGTTTACGCTCTTGAAAGTCTTTGGAGGTTACACAAATTGCGCCATAAAAAGACTCCATCCAGTGTCATAGTCAAGGCGATTGAATCACTCACTCTTCTATAATACGCTTTTCGACCTTTTTTGTGATATTGACTTGTAAATAGTATTTTGCACTAGAGCCAAGAAAACAAGACCAAAAAGCAACAGAAAAATACCATTGCTTACAGCTCAGGGCACCTCAATTCCACAAGGGCAGTAAAATGTTAAATGACATTTTACAAAATATGATGAGACCTCATACTCTTTCAACAATTTGCTGACACACATAGTGTAAAGTTTGCATTGACTGTATAATTGGTGTTCAACCGTTTTTTATTAATTTCTCTGCAGGCAATTGGTCAATTTAAAAAATTCAAAGTTCCTGTTCAGTAAAAATGTTGGCGAAATATGTTCATGATTGGCAGTGCTCAGATTAACCCCTGTTCTATCTGTATCATTCCTGTAAAGTTGGAGCTCATAATTAAAAAGTGCGTCAACCGTCTTAGGCTTGCCCTGCCAATTATCATTGATGCTAGAATAATGTTTCATACATGAAAATATTCTAGAGCAAAGGCGAATTCAGTCCTATTTGTAAAATTTGAGCTAATTGCTCTATTTACAGATATCTCTATTTAGACAAATCTGCCTGGGCAGAGTCAGCCAAGTCGGCCCAAGATCATTTTTGAACATCCAAATGGCTCTTGAAATCAATTGAAAAGGGGATTAAGGACCTATGTGTTAGAAACAAGGCACATTCTTAGTCATGTACCTAGAAGAGTTGGATCAAATCAGGTTATTACAGGTCTGTGTAGAAAATACTACTCTATGCCTAATTATGAACATTGTTACAAAGCAGATACACTGCGATCTTCCATTTTTGTAATCACAGTATGTCTGCCAGACAGAATTTGAGTAAAAAGTTATCATTCATTAGTGGACAGACATACTGTATAATGTATATTTAGTTTAATCTATAACATTTCTATCAAAACAAAAATCTTTAGGTTAGTTTTTCATAATTTTTTAATTTGCAAAATGTAGGCTCAAAGACATAAAAGCTATTTTTTACAGTTTTGGAATATCCAAATTGATGTGGATTTCAAATTAAAATCTGTTCTAATAGAACAACTCTGATAAAAAGTGACTATTCACTCAGTGGAGGAAAATGGACACTAAACTTAAAAAATTTCACAGCAAATATAGTGTTTCCAATTAAATTGATGATTGACATATTGACATAATAATATTTAACAAAAATGTCAGTCACTAATTACAGGTAGCTGCCAAGAAATGGAATTTGTCAGAATTTCCCGCATTATGGAGGTATTTGACATTTGTCACTGAGAAACAAAATCAAAACTGAAATTATATGCTCAATGAATGATTATATGTACAAGTGATCTTTCAGATGTTTAAGAATATTTATTCTAGCTTATACTGTTATTCATTTCTATCACAGAGACAAATTTCATATTCCACCATTTATCAGGAGTCTTTATAAACTCCATTTCATGATAGTTGTAATAAGGTGCCTGAGATATGATGTTATGTTTCTGAGCAAATTAGGTTTTACCAGGGTTTCTTGACTTAACCCATGAAATGCCAATGAAACTAAATTTGCACTGTTTCATGATTTTATTTTTAAAGTAGCATTAAGATTTATAAACAAACAAAAAGTTTCTGCTTAATTTTGCATTTAATGTTTTAAATGTTGTAAAAACTGACTTTACATTTTCAAGGAATAACAAGGACGAATTGCGTCCTGGACGAGGCGAAGGGGGAAATGAAACATGAAAAATTTCTAAGAATTAAATTTTGAAAAAATTGGATATTTGCCAAGTGCAGGACTAGGTTGGACGAACAGAGTATAGGACATCAATAAATGACAGGCAAGGGTCGCGAGTAAAACATTTTTTAAAGAAATGATTTTTGCAATTATTGGAAAATTTTAAGCATTTTTCAAAAATTTCAAAATTCCGCCCAGCAGGCCATCCCGCAGACCTGCGCAGGCCGCGGGTCAAATTTTTTTTGAGAAAAATGATTTGGAAAAATTGAAAAATTTTAAGCATTTTCAGAAAATCTCAAAATTTTGCCCTGCGGAGCGACCCGCGGACCGGCACCGGCCGCGGGTCATAAAATTTTTGAAGAAAATAATTTTTGCAAAAATTGGAAAATCTTAAGCATTTTTCAAAAATTTAAAAATTTTCGCCCTGCGGGCCGACCCGCGGGCCGGTGGGGGCAGCGGGTCAAAATTTTTTTTCGAGGAAAATGATTTTTGCAAAAATTGGGAAATTTTAACTTTAAGCAATTTTCAAAAATTTCAAAATTCCGCCCCGCGGACCAGCGCAGGCTGCGGGTCAAATTTTTTTTGAAATTTCCTAAGGAACCTATATACAAAATTTCAGGACGATATCTTCAAAATTGACAAAGTTAAACTATTTCCAAGTTTGGAGAAGGAGAAGGAGACAAAAAAGACGTTCTCTGACGAGGCTTGACGAAAAACAAATTTGTTTCATATTCATGGGGAAAAATACTGTAAATTTTCAAAAATTCATATTTTTAATCCATGGACTCAAAACCATGGTTTTGAGTACAAAATGTAGTTTTGAGTCTGTGGACACAAAAACCCAAAAAATAGAAATTATACACTGCAAGTAGACTCAATATGATTCGAAAAAAATTATTCCTCTTATATTCATGGAAAACAAATGAGAACTTCCTATAATTTTCCATTTATGTGTCCACGGACCCGAAATTGTGGACTCACAACCAAAAGTTGATGCCAAACTGACACTCAGCCTTACAATCACTCATTACATGATAATTTTTCAACAAAGTGATGGTCACGGAGCAACACAATTGACTTCCTTACCCCC
>JAOWAT010100890.1:0-10577 GCA_028571025.1 Longipedia americana
AGATTTGGATTTTACGGCTCAAAATCTATAAGAAAAGTTAGTCCTCTTGAAATTCTAGGCCCCCGTGAAACACCCTAATTAAAGTATCAGTATTCGTTTAGCATATAATTTAAAATAATGGTTTTATAAATTGAATATAAATCATTTTATGAATCAATTTTAAGACCTGCAATAAGCGTCCATTAAATCAGTATAATTTCTCCATTATTGAAATCATTAGATACTAAAATGCCCCCCTATTTCATTTTTTAAAACCTATGCTAACCATAGAGATAATAATCGCAATAAAGAATATTTACTGTTGCAATGATGCCACCTACTTTTAAAGAATATAGTTTTGATTTAATGTAATAAAATTTTGAAAATAGTTTTGGCTAAATTGCAAAATTTTAACTCAAAACATTGCAAAATATTTGCTTTCTTGGATATTGTTTTCTTTCTTCAAAAGCATAAAAACAACACCAAAAACACCCCTCAAAATAAATATCAAACAATATCATTCTTTAAAGAGAGGTTAACTAAATTTTGGCCAAACAAAATTTCCCTTCAAGCTATTTTCTCTTTTCACATAATTTGAAGTAAATTTCCATTTTTCAATTTTCAATTTCCACTTTTTACCATATTTCAATAACCTCTTCCCCTAAATATATGACATGACAAGTATTGCTCTGGTTAACACTGAATTTTCAATAATGCACAGTGTTTTTAAACCCAGCTTCCATCAATGTTTATTTCTAGCAGTGATAACACTTTTTAGGTAACTGAGCTTTTGCTTACATAAATACTTTGGATTGAATGAAGAAATCTGATATAGAGTATGGACCACTGAGCAGGGCCACCAGGAGAAAGTAATCGATGATAAACCATTCATATTATTAAGTGAGATATTAAACTTATCATCAATCAGTTTCTCCTGGTGGCACTACTCAGTGGTCCATACTTTACATAAACATAGTGATCTTGTACATCTTTTATAATATTTGGAACCTAACTAATTTGATAATTTCACAAAAAATTGCAAAATATTCATTTGCACATAAACAGTTGCAAAATGTGATAAATTTCTTTAAATATTGAAAGACAAGATGGGTAAAAAATCAGAAATAACTTGAGCAGAATTAGGCTGTATCTTTGTCCAGACTTACCATTTTGCAATGGATGACTTGTTGGCCATTTTCAGAATCAAAATTGAACATTGAACAGCCTCTGGCATCAGTAAGGCTATAAAAAAGTCGAAGGTTCTCCTATTTTCAAATCAATCTCAAATTCTCTTGCATACATCAAAAGATCACCATGTAGTCAAATACTTTTTCATTTTTTGAAAATTTGAAATGAGACACTTCTTTTTAATTTATGAAGTAAAAGTATATTTTAATTAGAATTGAAGTGTTTCAATTTAACTTTGCAAAAAATGAAATAGTATTTGACTACAGGGTGATCTTTTGGTATGTGCAAAAGAATTTGAGATTGATTTGAAAATTGGAGATATTCCAATTTTTATTATAGTTAGTTTTTACAGCCTTAGCATCAATGTACAAAGTAAAGGATTACTTCTCTCTCCTCTCCTTTCATAAAATAAACTCAAACAGCTCTCCACTTCGTGCATTATTTTATTTATGTAGCCGTAATGCCCTTGTATAGATCAAAACACAAAACAAACACAATAGGTCATAGGTAGAATAAATTTGTCGAAATTATTTTGGATGACTATTGAAAATCTTCAAACTTGAATGTTTCCATTTATTTGATTAAGAAGGAGCTTATTTGATAATTTCTGTCATTAGTAAAATCATTGATGATTCAATTAATTTTGGAATCGAAAGAAGCATACTCCATACTATTTAATTCAGGCAAATAAATTTTATTAAAGAAGACTGTGCTTTAAAGAACCAGGGGCAATTTGAAAATGGCAAGCATTTTCCACATTTTATTGAGATTCTCGAGGTCTATTCAGGCTTATCTCGAAATTCTTAGAAAATGGTGATTTGTTAAAAAAATTGGCAATTTTAATACCTGTTTTGTAGATAAATTGATATATTCTTTTAATAAAAATGTCTTTTTAAAGATTTTGCTGAAGTATTCCCAAATGTTCCTAAAATTTCATTAATTTTAAAAAATTCCGGTAAAATTAATTAAAAAAATTGCTAAATTTGTCAAAAATTCGCCATTACAATAAACACCAAGTTATAAGATATTTGATTAATTTGAAGCTTCCAAGGGCCTATAACCACTGTATTTTATAAAAATAAAAAACCTTTCATCCATACCTGATTCAAGAGAGATATCAGGCTTTTTTTTACAAAAATTTTTCCAAAAACTCAGCAAATTTTTCTGAAAAACTCAGCAAAAATTGAAAAACTCCATAATACGAAATGTTTAGATTTCAAAATTGGTTAAAATCATGACTTTTTGGTCCAAAATTTGGGAAAAATCGTGAAAAGTGTCCAAATTTTGGCAAATTTAGGCCGAATCTTTGAAAAACTCAGCTAATTTTTTGAAAAATTGGGAAAAAATTTTCCAAAAACTCAGCAAAATTTTTTAAAAAACTCAGCTCCAAAAACGCGAAAAATCAAAAATACGAAATTTTTCGATATTTAACCAGTCTAAAAACTGTCAAAAAAAGAGCCTGGATATGAAAGAAAAGTTCTCGACTTACAGGTCTTGAGATTTTTCCATTGAATTTTCAAGTTATGCAAAGATACATTCTCTTGCAAAAATGTTCATAAATAGACTTCCTCCTCCTTATTCAGAAAGTAGCAGTTCTGTCCTTTTCCATTCAAAAAGGGGTTTTCTATTTCAAGCCAGAACAATCCATTGTTGTTGATATATGATTTTCAGAAAACACAGATCTGAAGTCAGATTTGGAAAAGGCAAATTTTATCCTCTTGTTCGAACATGTTTTGAATTTGAGTAGAGAATGTCAAATTATAATCAAACTTGATAGAAAACATGTTTAAAAAGTATTCAGAACAAGATTGATTAAAAATCATCATTTTAGAAACGAGATATTTTTTTAGTTTAACAAGTTTTAAGATGTTCCATAAACAAATGGAAGATTCCTCCAAACCTGCAAATGGATTGAAAATTCTTTCATCATACTTTTTCAAACAAAAAAACTTTTTCTGAGATGCCTAAGACCACAATGATTTTCAAGAAATTGTATCATTGCAGAAAATTAGCTTAGCATTACACATGAAAATTTCAGTGAAAATTCTTCATCTTCTCATTTGTGCAATCTTTTTAATTTTATCTCAGCTGAACTCAGTTTCAACTTTCTCATGATTGAACATCCATTAAGTATTAACTAACTTTACCATTAAGTCAATGAAATTTTAGATTGCTTATTTATTCTTGCAAAACTGATGATTTAATCATTGAGTCTAACATGAGAACAGGCTGAAGAATATTAGGGGGAGGGGGCTCAAACCTTATTTGATTTTATTCTTACAAAATTCAAACGTATATTGTTTTGGTGATTTTGGCTATTGAAGTAAAATTTCGCTGCATTTTTCATCTCCATCAATACATTGGCTTCTTAAATAATTTTAGAGTAAAATTACAATTAACGTTGCCCAGACATATCTAGGGTTGAAACATAGGACAATTTTGACAACTATTTTCCAATGAATTTCATCAATAATTTCCAAATAAAAACTAAAAACTTTGATTCCCAGTATACCTTGAAATAGTGTCATGGTCGCCTTAGTCAATATTGCGAAAATATCAGAAGATTGAAGAATCTAATTTCATATTTCACATCCATCCATACACGTACATCGATTTTCGTGACCTTTGTATGAGAAATACTGTAATTGAAATGAATCAATCGGAAAATGCTACTGAGCATTATTATAATGATGTAGGGAACTCAGGCCTCTTTTTGATAAATTTTTGAAAACTGAGCGCTATATTTTCCAGAAGCAAATAAAAATCTCAAAAACCTCAAAGTGCAAAAAATTTTTAGACTGTTGAAAGTATTCATTTTGGGGCAAAACTTTAGTTTTTACCAAATTGTTTGAAACATTCCAAAATATGCAAACTTTGATGCAAAATTTTGAAGAAACTAAGAAAATTAGTAAAAAGGGCAAAGCCTTAAATTAGTTTCATTATGTTTAAAATTCCAATTTATTACCGTATTTTTACAATACATGTTCGGTGGAAAGTAGTAACTTTTATCTAAACATCTCTAAAATTTTGCAATTTGAAAAATATCTCATCATTTTAAAGCAAAGTACTGCCCCTAGTGCCAGTTTAGTTTGGCATTTCCCTCTATTTCATGTAACTCAATTTATGTCACAAAGAATACCTTAGAGACCACTTTATTCCACAGGTTCATACCTTCAAGCTGCTATCAATTAAAAATGAAAAACGAGATCTATTTCGGGTTAAAACTGACTCAAAAATATAAAGTTAAGAGAAAAAAGTGAACAATATTTTTGATGTGAAATTTGACCTCTAACTGGTGTAGTTTCTATTTTTTCTGTAAATAAAATAAATCTGTTATCTTAATTTTGTAAAGGTATGCCCTTTTAGAAAGATATACAAAATTATGAAATTTCATTATCTAATGAAAATTTGATATTGGATGGTGACATTTCTAGATATAAAGTAGTAAGCAATGTTACATAGAATTCCATGATAGTACAGGGAATGCTTGTTTCTTGACTTTTTGGAAAATTTGATTAAACGATTCCTTGTATCAATTGATTTTGTTAAAATTAATACAATATTCTTAATCCACATGTCCTAAGTCAATCTTTCAAGGGTACCATTTACCCCAAAAAAGCTCCAATTTACCCTCAACTTTTTCATTTCCCCTCTATCTATCCTTTTCATATCTTGTTCGAAGTTTCATTTTCTAGCTCTGCTTTATTCTCGTTCTTCATTATTCCTATTCTTTTCTTCTTCTTTACCCTTTTATTTTCCTTCCTGTCTATGAAATTCAACATTCTCAAATGAAGTCTCTATATATATTCCATTCTGGATAGGGTGGGTAATAAATTTGGGGCTAAAATATTTTGAAAAACAAAACATAATGAAGATAAGAAATTTTTTAAAAATTTATACAGGTAATGAACATGATTCTGCAATATTATTTCTGTATTTTAGATGTGAAGCAAATTGATATTACTACTTCTTTTTGGAAAGAAAATCTAAGGCAAAAAATTCAAGATATTTAGATAATTTCCTAATATTAATTTTTTAAATCATTTACTAAAAATACAAATTCTTTTCATTTTTAAACTTCAATTCCTAGCTTTTTTCTATAGTCTACTCAAAGTTGGATTCTTCATCTTTTTAAAAGTAAACTAAAGTTAACAGTAGCTTTTAAAATGGCAGCAAAAGAACAAACAAGCACAGGTTGCTATGAAATATAAACAATCCGAAAGCAAAAACATGAAAAATTTTAGAAAATTGGATTTTTTGGTAAAAATATACATCACAGAGTGATTAGTTGGTGAAACATTGTCTTCAACAAACATCATTTGAGGCATCACATTATACACTTTTTCCAACTCATTTTTAAGAGTATTGAGATGCTTTGTAAAATTATTTAGCTTGGTTTCATCGGAAAGAGTAGACTCGCATAAAGACTCGCTCAAACTAAAGAATTTTACGAATGGTTAGATATGAAAGTAGTAAAGAGCAGGCTTTTTTTGACAAAAATTTTCCAAAAACTGAAGAATTTTTTCGCAAAACTGAGAAAAGTCGCAAACTCAGAAATACAAAATTTTTAGGCCCTGAAAACTTGACTTTTTGACTCAAATTTGAAGAAAATTGGACGTTTTTTGCAAAATTAACCTGATAAATGCTAATTTTTTGAAAGACTGAGCAAATTTTAGCAAAAACTGAGAAAAATTAAAAAAACTGAGGAACTTTTCTAAAACTGAGCTCCAAAAATGCAAAAATAGCGATTTATGAAATTTTTAGACCTTTTAACCCTTATCATCATGCGTTGGTTTATCTAACCTTATTAGTTTAAAAACGTGTCTAAAAAGCCTGACGGGTAATGTCTTCTGTGTTACGAGCATGTTCGCCAATATTCTTGAATGACTAAAATTTGTGGTTTATCCCCTCTGAAAAAAACTTACAAATTCAATTACCTGCGTCAACAACAACAACAACAAATTACCCTGGCAGCGCAGGGTAAAAAACAAAACAAGCCATGGAGAAGAAAAGAGAAGAGTAAGGTTTGAAAGTTGCCAAAAACTTGAAAACAAACTTACTTACTTTTCAAGTTAACTTAAACTTTGAAAAAAGAGAAAAATTTTAAAGCTTTATGAAAAATGTTTATTTACAGAAAGGTAATTTCAAAATTCATAAAATAGTTTTGACAAAAAAGTTTTCTTCTTGTAAATAGATATGAGCAAAGCTATTTTTAGAAAAATTTAGAAAATTATAGATAGAGTATATATCACTGAGTAGGGCCAGTAAAGATTATAGCTTACAGCAAGTGCATCATCATACATGTGTTCTCAGTTTCTTTTACCTCAACTTGACAAATATTGAGCACACTTTTGGAAAATTTCCATGATTAATCGATGAAAAATTAATGAAAAACCAATGAAAATACATATATATGGAAAAATGTGTTGACTGACTGTTATATACTCTGTTTTGAAGGTTTCAGTATTTTCTAAAACAGAAATTTATGCCAGCTTAACCAATATCATTTTAATCAAATATCATTATGAAGAGGGCCATAAACTCTAAAAATGATGAAGGTAATGAAAAGTTGCATTTTCTTGAAAAGAAGAATGATGAAATTATAATTAGATTTTGAAAAGATAAAAGTTCCATCTAATTTCTCATCTCAGTTCCTCAAGCACCTTATAACAACTTCTATGGAAATGGAATGAGGCAGAGACAGTAGTAGAATTGCAAGATTTGAAATTAATCTTTGAATGAGAAATGAAATGAAGTAAATCTTTGGTTAATTTCAATTTTTTTCTTATTTGTACAAAACATGACACTTAAAATTATTGTCTAACCTCTGAATTGTAATCATTAACCATATTTTTATAAATGTTTTTGAAAATAAAAATTGTTTTAAAATAAAAGTTCACTGGCACTATAAAACCATCTAAAGATCCGATTTGAATTGTGCTCAATTGGTTGCTAAAAATAATCAGCCACACTTAAAATGAATGTATCATCCTCAAAATTGAATTTTTAGAAATCCTATAAAAGCATCAAAGATTTCTCATTCCACATTTGCACCATTTAATATAATGTGTCTGAGGACTGTGCTCACCGATAATGAAACCAGTGCAATTTAGAAAAGAGATTTCATCTGGCTTTGGATATTTGGTGACATCATGATTCTGAACATGACACCAAGAAGCGTGACTTTAATCATTTCCACCTCTTGACGTTGAGAACAAGAATTTTCTGTTAAAATGGAAAAATTGAAAACAGACCTTTTTCTACATAATCTTTAGAATTTTAATACCAGGCTTTTTTTTGACACCGTATAGACTAATCAAATGCCTACAATTTCGTAAATCTCAGTTTTCACGTTTTCAAAGCTGAGTTTTTGGAAAATTTTGCTCAGTTTTCCAAAAAATTTCTCTGAGTTTTCTAAAAATATGAGTTTTTGAGCAATTATATTAAAATTGTACTACATAAGATTCAAAATTAGGAAACTTTCCACATCTATAAATTTCGTATGTCTCAGTTTTAAGAAAGTTTTTCTGTTTTGCGAAAAATCCTCGCTCAGCTTCGGAAAATTTTTGTCAAAAAAAGAGCCTGAATATACTTCATTTCTAACAAAACTACCAGTAAAATTCGGTTAAATTTCCCATAAAGATCCGTCACAATTCCTTAAAATATGTACCATCCAATGATGAGTTAATTGGAAAGAGGTGAATAGAACTTAACTGGGTGAAAAATTATCTAAACTATCAAATGAAATGTAATTTTCCGTCGTTATTCTACACTTTTTACTGTCTTCAAAGCCTTGAAAGTATTTCTTCTTTAAGAAACATTTAAGTCTTTGGTAGAGGCTGATTTATAAACTTGGAATGGAATTAATTTCTATGCAAATGTTTTCTTGAAGAATTATTTCTTTCTTTACTAAACTGTCCCTTTGAAATTGGTTTGAATGGTCCCAATAATATGATTTCATATTCGGCCAATTTCAATGTTACGAAGTAGCACTCTTCTGACTTAGAAAAGACGTCAAGAGTTAAGGAAGAAAATTTTTGTAAACTTTGAAAAGTGCATTTTGTGATTCCTATATGCTACAGGATGGAGTAAATTGACTTTATCTGAATGCCTATGATGGCAGGAAAGCAATACAAATAAAGATAAATTATTTACCTATAGATAATCCGGCTTTTTTGCTAGATTTATAGAAGTGCTCATTTCCTAAAAACTTTATATTTTTGAGTTTTGACGTTTTTTGAGCTGAGTTTCCGAAAAATTCCCCAAAAATATGCCTAAAATTAGCAATTTTCGGCCAAATATTCCAAGTTTTTTGACTTTTTTTTGTGAGTTTCAGGAAAAATTTGCTGAGTTTCGCGAAAATTTTGGCAAAAAAACCTGAATACCTATTGCAGGCTTTCAGTTTACAGCTTTTTAAAGATTTGTCAAGTTGAAGCTGAATTTTTGAAAAAAAATCTACCAACTGAACAGAAATATTTATAAAGAAAATCAAATTTTCAGGATTTTGAAATTTTCTGATAAGAATTCTACCTTAAGATTTCTTAGATTCTTAAAAACTGAACAAATTCGACTTTTGCCATCTTATTATATTAGGATGTCAGAATTTTTGTCAAATAATTTTATACAACCCCAAAAATCAATGAGTATTGAACTCAACAAAATTCAACAGGAAGTTTAGGATTACTTGAGATAAGAAAAATGGATTATGACAATGAGCTTGCCTATGCTCAACTACTGATAAAGATTTTTTCACAAGAAATTCGATGTTTTTGAGGAATACTCATCCTGTGTCTTTGTTCATCTTGAAGGAAGTTAATTTGATAACGAAAAAAAATGTCAAAAAGGAAATTAAAGGGACAAGACTAACTCATGTTGTGATTTGGTAAAACAATCACTAGCTCCTTAAAATTACCTAAAATCCCTAGAATTTTCTAATTCTGATTTACGTAAATTTATATATATCTAGCAGTATCGAAAACCTTGAAAATTTTCAAATTTGTTTAATCGGAAGTAATTTTTTTTCAAAATAGATCATAAAATACATTTTAAGCAGAAATTTGAAGCAAAATTAATCCTTATTAACATGCGGTCTGTTACACTGTTTCTTTTTCATAAGTATCATTCTTTGACAAAAGAAACGGCGTAACACCACCGCATGTGTTTAGGGGTTAATTTAGTCCTCCTCGTAAGTAAAGGAAGCCAAATATTAAAGAACACAAAATAATGCTTCAGAGACTAAATTAATATTTTTGTCAGATTTCTTTCTGAAAAAGATATCTGAGATCAGATGTAATTTGACATCTATTTTGAGATCTTCAAATCGTTTTGTAAATAAGAAGACTTAAAATTGATAAAATAACGAAAATCAAGACTTTTTGAATATTAATTAATATTTCTTTCTTTAAAATTTTGTCTGTAAATTAAAACACAAGTGCTTCCTAATAACCTATTAATAATAATTTTCAAAAAATAATTTATATGCATCTTTTTTTCAGGTAAGACACCATTTTATTTTGAAAATTTTCTCCATTCGCGACTTTGAGCCATTTTTAAATGAAGAGGTTTTGTGAATCAGTTTTATCTGAATGCCCTTGGTGGCAATGAGGCATTCATATAAAGTAGACTCACTCAAGTCAAAAGGGTCTTTTATAGACATTGACATTGTCATATTCATAGACATGTCTTTGTTCATGTTTGTCTCATTTTTGAGGAAAATGTAGAATAAAATCAGTTCGAGTCAAATGAAATAATAAAACGCGATTTGTTCGAGTAATTTAATAATAGGGCGAATAACCCTGAAAATCTGCTTGTGCTTGTTTAAGAGTCTCGCCTGAGAAATAATAGGTCAATTTTGTTTTTTGAAATTCTAAACAGTCAGTAACAAAAGGAATTTTTCAAATTCAACTGAAATAATTCTTTTTAATTTGGATGGTCAATATATTTTAAAGTCGACTTGACCCATTCACCAATAAAGCATAAAAGACAATTTGAGGCAGAGTATCATAAATCGAAGATAACTTTTCGCACATTTTAGGTGTGGTAAATACCTAAAAAATACCTAAAAATTTCGTATTTTTGAGCTTTGGCGTTTTGGGCTAAGTTTTTGGATTTTTGGCTCAGTTCCAGGCCAAAAATCAGCTCTCAGGTGAAGATTTCTAATTTTCAGAATGGTTAACAAAATACAGTAGAAGACGGATATAGCGTCACGGCAATTTTAGAGCCAAGACGGATATAGCGCCGAGCTCAAAGACAGATATAGCGACACTTTGCTACATAACGACAGATATAACGACGTCGTTATATCCGTCATGATGTCGCTATATCCGTAATGTTGCTATATCCGTCTTTGACTGTATCAGTATTCCTTTATTTTCTGAGTCAATTTTTACCAAACTTATATAAATGATTCA
>JAOWAT010101001.1:0-10574 GCA_028571025.1 Longipedia americana
TTTTCTTGGGTTTCATCTTTTTCCAGCCTAATGGGTCATCTTTAATTTGTTCCATTTCCTTCTCCCTTTTTCTTTTCAGGTGTTCCTTTCGGACCTTTTCCCGTTCTTTTTCAGTCTTTTGTGTCCCTGAGGTACTTGGGATTGGTGAGGGTTCTCTGGTGTTGGGACCCCTTAAATAACTAGGTGTTTCAACTTGAGATTTCATTTCAATGGTGGTGAATTTTAACAGAAACTCTTCATCAATTAAAGACATTCTTTTGTTTTCAACTTTAATTAACTGTTTGTTGTCTTTTTTGGACCCAGCTTTGTTTTGCCCAAGGTCTCTTCTTGCCACCGTCTCCAAGCAGACGTTCATTTGTGCATCAATTCTTTCTAGGGCTTCTAATATCCATTTCACGAAGTCTTCCAAGCAATTTAGGTTTCTGTTTTCAATGTCCTCACGAATACTTCCTCTGATATGTTCTTCAAACAGTTGTAAAAAGGAGTCCAAAACATTGTTGACTTGGATTTGTGTGCATAGTAAGTACCTCAACGCTGGAGTCAGAGCTGCTGCATATTCTGTGAATCTATCCGCTCTTTCAGCTAAATGTCTAGCCATGGTATTGAGAACACGTTCATGTTCTTCTTTGATTTGTAGATATCTCAATAATGCTGCTCGGTAATCCACTCTGCTGAAGCGTTTCATAATTTATTTTATTTTATTCTTGGTTCTTATTTTTTTTTTTTTTGTTTTTCTTTAAATGACACACGCAACGATTTCCCAGATTTTTCAATGTGACAATTTCGCGGATTTTCTCCACTTTGTTGTGGCACTTCCTCTGGTACGATGGTGAAATTTATTACGTATGAGAAAAGCGAGTTCCGTTTTCTTTGGTCAAAACTACACCTCTCGCTTTACAATTTTCTCAATTTTTTATCAATGAGAAGAGATTTACGTAAGAATATTTGAGACACGTCGTATCAAATTGAGTCCCTATCTCCAAAAGGGGTGCTTTTGCAAGCCAGGATTCAATTTTCTATGTGTTTTGAAATAATGTGATCAAGTTTTTCTTACAATTATTGAAACATGATTTAAATTAATGAAATGCTCTCACAAAGAGGCTACTTAATCAGATTTATGAAAAAACATCTACCTTAAATTGAACCCCTATCTCCAAAAAAGGGTGCTTTTGCAAGCCAGGGTTCAATTTTTGCGTGTTTTGATATAAAAATCAGATTTTACGTAAAACACATCACCCTAAATCGAACCCCTATCTCCAAAAAGGGTGCTTTTGCAAGCCAGGATTCAATTTTTTGCGTGTTTTGATATAAAATGATCAAACAATATGATCCAAACAATGAAAAGCTCTCCAAAGCAGCCCACTCAATCAACTTTTGTGTAAGTCACATCACTTTAAATCGAACCCCTATCCCCAAAAGGGCGCTTTTGCAAGCCAGGACTCAATTTTTTGCGTGTTTTGATATAAAATGATCGAACTTATTCTTACGTGTTTCGATATATAATGGTCGAACTTTTTCTTGGAAGTTGAAACTGAATCTTTGGTTTTATCTGAAAATGCACTGTTGGGCTCTCGCAAAATCTTACATTGTGCACCTGTTTCCCTTGTATGAAAATTTAATCTAAAAGGGAAAGGTACGTAAATCATGGTGTGGCTTCATCACAGGGATCAGTTTATTCACTCCTCTGATCAAATTTTTGTTGTTAGACAGTCTGCATTTAACCACACGGATTTTCCCATCTACTGGGCTAGGGTAGGTTTCTGCTATGATTGCTTTTTTCCAGAATCCTCTTGGTAATCTCTCATCAATAATCAAAACCAATGAGCCTACTTCAAAGAAATCTGTTTCTGTGGTCCACTTGGAGTTATGGTGCAAGGTGGGTAACAGTTCTTTTTGAAACTGTTTCCATATGAGATCCCCTAATTCTTGCACGAGGAACCATCTTCTTGTGAGTGCTTCTCCTGAGAATTCTATTGTAGGTGCCAATGTTTCCAGATTTCTCCCGGTTATGAACGAATAAGGAGATAAGGTGGCCCAATCATCTGTGTCTTCTGTAATTTCACAGATTGGTCTGGAGTTAATATAATGTTCACACCTTACCACCACTGTTTCCAATTCTGAATGTGTTAACACAGCATTTTTTAGCAAGGTATTCATGGCTCTTTTGAGGCTTTGCACGAGTCTTTCAGTGAAACCGTTCATTGCTGGAAGCCTGGGCACCGAAAGATCCCAGGTGATATCCGGGTATCTCCTTCTAAGTTCAAACTCATCGATCTCTAAGGGGATTAATTTTAAAAATGCTAATGCATTTTTTATTTCTCCTTTGGTCTTTAGAAATCCTGTGGCCCTGTCTGAATATATCTTTTTTGGTCTTGCTTTTCTCACCATGAATCTGTCCAATGCCATCTTTATATCTTCTGTACTTGTGGAATCTGCCACTTCAAAATGCACTCCTCTGAATATGGCATCTGTTATCACAAGGATGTATTTGGATACTTTTTTCTTTTGTCCTTGTTTCACTGTTATTGGGCCCATAAAATCTATTCCCACGTTTGCGAATGCAAAATGTATTGAGTCTTTTAGTGGGAGTCTCATGGAAGGCAAGGGTCCCGTTGTTTGGTTTTGAGTTTTTGCTATTTGCATTCTGCAAGGTATGCATTCAAAGCATATTTTTCTGGTGTGTGTCTTTCCATTGAGGATGCAATATGTCTTTTGAAGGTCACAAAGAAGTGTTTTAGCTCCACCTATGTGTTTCAATTCTGTATAGTGATGGGTGCGTATGATCATTTTTCCGTATGATGTTTTAGCTTGTAGGAGTATTGGGTTAGCTTGCTCTAATTCTAAATGAGGTTTATGGTGAGCTATTCTGGAGGATATCCTGATCAATCCGTCTTGGTCCAAAAATGGGTTCAACCTGATGAAGTCTGAGGAACGGTTTACCCTTTTTCCTTCCCACAGCAACAAGTATAATTCAGGAAACATATTGATCTGTATTAGTCTTAATAAATTCCACTTGGCTACTTGTCTCTCTTGCGGCAGTAGAGGTTGAATAACTTGCTTTAGTGGGGGTTCATATTGTTGGATAAAATAATGGGTGGTTTTAGTGTTGGTGATTTTAACTTCTATCTTTTGTTTCTCCGTCAGTTTCACCCTTGTGGTCTGTATTTGTCTGCGTAGGGAAGTCCTGAATATTCTTACTGCCTTAAGCACAATTGCTAAAATGGATATCATTTTTTCAAAATCGGAGTATTTAGCAATGTCAAAGACTTTGTACAAGTTGATGGTAGGATCTTTACTCTCTATCTTTTTTAGTACTTTCATGTGTTCACGTTGAAATGTTCTTTGTTGCGCAGGATTCATGGTCACATTAATGTAACTGTGTACTTGTAAAGCGGTTGTTTCTGATATTGTTTCCAGTGTTTTTTGCCATGGTGTTGACCTTATTCTACTTTGCGGGAAAGTGTCACCTAAGGTCTTAGATCGATCAGTTTCTTTTTTCACAACTGATTTCTGGTTTTTTGGTTGGTTGTCAGTTTCTTTCTTTCTTGTTTTCGTTATATGACATCCGTGGTTCATAGCAAAATGATACGTCTCTATTTGTACGGGTTTGATTTTTGGCATCTTTGTTTCTCTTTTGAATTCTGTTTGTGCAATCAGATTCTCAATTCTTGTCTTGGATACTGGTAGTGGTGTAATCTGCCGTTGTCTTATCAATTCAGGTCCTTCTTTCCACAGAGAGGATTCATGTAGCTGTTGTAATGATGCTCCTCTAGAGGCTAAGTCTGCTGGGTTCTCTGTGGAGGGTATATAGTACCAGTCGGATATTTTAGTCAGTTGAGATATAGTTTCCACCCTAGCGGCTACAAAGGCTTTCAGTCTTGCAGTTTTCATTCTGAGCCATAATAGGGCTGTTTCGCTATCTGAAAAATACATTACTTGTACATCTTTTCTTTTCAGAGCCGCTACAACACTGTATGACATCAAGGCAGCTTCTTGCATAGCTGCTAATTCAGCTCTGGGAATGGGAATATATTTTGTGCCTAACAGATTGCATTTTGCCCGTATTAACCTGGATACTGGTCTTCTATTTTTATAAAATGCGGTGAAATACATACACATTCCTATCCCCTCTTCACTGGCATCTGCAAACGTCGATATTCTGACTTCTTCTGGACGTTCTTCCACTATAGCTTCGATACTTCTTGGGAAGCTGACTTGTTTGATGTATTTTAACTGCTCTAGCCACTCATTCCATGGTTCCAATATTTCTGGTTGGTGTATTTCTTCGTCCCATGTCAACTTGTATTTCCAACATAGTTGTGACACTAATCTGGCTGAGAATACAAAAGGTGCTATCAACCCCAACGGTGTGAAAAGTTGGGCATGTGTTTTTAATATGTCTCTTTTAGTCCATTTTGTGATTTCTGGCTGGTTCATGTGGAAACCTAGGGTGTCTCGTGTGCAATCCCAGTGTAACCCTAGCGTTTTGATTTGATCTGTTTCTGTGGTTTCTATTGCTAGTGGATCAATTGTTTTGGTTGAGTTCTTGGCGTTTGTTTGGTTTTCCATCTCTTCTTTTATCACGGTTGGATCCGAAGAATGAAATTTGTGTAATTTCATGTCGCAATCACCATATAATTGTATAAGTTGTTCTTTGACTTGTCTTGCTTCTTGCACTGTTTCAAAACTATCTAAGGTGTCATCCATTACAGTACTCTTTTCCACTGTTTCTAGTGCTAAGGGGTATCTTTCTTTGCTTTTTTCTGCTTCATGTCTTACTGTTTCTATTGCAATGACTGGTGAGTCTTTAGCCCCAAATGGGTGTACCAGGAATTGCCATATTTCTATAGGATCTTTCTCTTCTTTTCTATACAAAAATCTAAACATCTTCTTGTCTTCTTCAGTTAATTTGATGCGAAGAAACATGTCTTTTACATCACATGCCAATGCAATTGGATGGGCTCTAAATCTCACCAGTACTTGTAGTATGTTAGCCATGATATTTGGTCCAGGGTATAGAGCGTCATTTAACCCCATTGTTCCATTCACTTTATATCTTGCGTCAAAGACTGGTCTTTGTTTGTCACTATTTTTCTTTGATACTGGAAAGTGAGCTAGGAACCATGATGCTCTTATGTCTACTTTTTTTACAGGCTCGATGTAATTCTGTTTTTGCCAATCTTCAAATGTTTTGAGATATTTAGCTTTTAGTACCGGATTTTTGAAGATTTTGCTCTTTTCCAGCGATATTAGTCTTCTTTTTGCGGCAAAAAAGGAATCTTTTGGTAATTCTGATTTGTTGGGTAGCCATAAACATTGTACTTGATATCCTCCACTGGGATGTGGTTGTTTTGATTCTCTGATGGCTAATAAAGCTTCTCTTTCTTGTTTGGAGTGTTTTTCTTTCTCAGGATTGAATAAATCTGGTAGATCTATAGCCCACTGCATTTCCCAGATTTTTTGCAATTTTTCTTCGCTTGCTGTTTGAAATAAGGGGTTTTCTTCTGTTTTCTGTTTTGTCTCTGTTGTTTCTTTATTTGACTGCTCTGTGTCTGGGTTTGGTTCAGGTCTACTCTCGCCTTTTTGAAAAGGGTCATCTAAGACCTCATATTCTTCAACGATATCTGTATCTGTTGAAGTTGTTCTCTTTATTTTTTGTTCATCTTGTTTTATATAATATTCTTGTATGGATTCTTCTCTGGATTCTTTTTCTAATGGGTCTTCTCCAAACAAACATACATCTGGATATTTTTTGGACAACTTGTTGTATGTCTCTTCTTGAACTTTGGCCACCTTAGCTCTGTTTTCTTTGATAAAGTATGAATGGATTGTATTGTAATTGGTGAAGTTACAATGGACATGTGTGAGCTTTTCTGGCGTAGGTGTTATCACTCCACATGCGGTCCATCCTAGAGGTGTCAGTCTTGCTGTGGGTGCTCCATCCGGTCCCACTACATCTCTTACTGATGATATAAAGGAAGCATGTTTTGTTCCTAATATGCCTGTCACTCTTGCTGCACTGGGTATTTCTGGAAATTTGATATTTTGTAGGTGTGGCCAGAATGCTTTGAGTTTGTTCCAGTCAAATATGGGCACATCATCTGTTGCATTTGGGATCACTTTTACCACAATTGGTGCGTTGACCACTCCTGCATTCAGGTGTACTCTGGAGTAATAACCTCTGGTTACCTTTTTAGTTCCTGCTATTCCAGATAGATTGATTGGTATAGGTTTTCCCTCTAGGTCTAGTTCTTTGGCCAAATCTTCTGTAATCACTGAGTGACTGGTTCCATCATCGAGCAAGAAGACAGTTTCTACAATTTTTCCCTGCTTGTTACTGATTTGTACCGGCACAGTTCGGAGAGAGATGATTTCGTATTGTTCTTGTGTAAAGTGCAAGCTCCAGTTCTCTACTTGATTGATGGGTTCTATGTCTTCATCTTCTGATTGGACAAAATCGGAGCTATGGTCTGAAAAGTTTTCTTCCACACTAGCCAGATTTGATAAGAGTTTGGTGGGTTCTGCTTGTTTTCTATATCTTGAGCGCC
The DNA here is from genome assembly GCA_028571025.1 of Longipedia americana. Taxonomy (NCBI): domain Eukaryota; kingdom Metazoa; phylum Arthropoda; class Copepoda; order Polyarthra; family Longipediidae; genus Longipedia; species Longipedia americana. The sequence goes on from JAOWAT010101001.1 coordinate 6,549, forward strand.
GCATCACTTCTCTGGCTTTGTGTAAAGATGAATGGTGATTTTGCTTACATTCAGCACAACGTACGAACTTCAAAGGACAATTTCCCATTTGGTGGCCCATGCATAGACAACTGAAGCATCTTTTTTCTTTGACAATTTTGATATATCTCTCATCCGGTGTTAAATTTAAATAGTCTGGGCAATCTCTGATGTGTAAGTGTTCTGTTGCTTTGCAATTTGAACAACCCATGGTCTTCATTTTCTCTGTGGACTCAGCTCCTTTATCAGTCACAATTCTGTCATTGTTATTTCCCTCACCACCGGCACCGTTTCTTTTTGTGTTTATAGCAGAGGGCCGTGTGAATGTTTGTTTATTAGTTGTTGCAGAAGTGGGGGAAGGGGTATTTCGGGGGTTTGAATTGGGTGTTTGTCTTGTACCAGTCTTTTGTGCAGGGGTAGACCGAGCCAGATTAGAGTGCGTGGTGTAAGCAGAATCATTTTTACGTGAATGTTTTGTGATTGTTTTTATATATTCCAGTTCCCTTTTGAGAAATTTGAGTAAATTTTTTGCATTTTCTTTACTTTTTTTTCTTTGCACCGCTCTCATGAAGGGCTCTATCACTTCCCTGTCCAAAAGTGGGTACATTAATTGGGCTAAATATGGCCTTTCTAACTCTTTTCTTTGCTTACTGTGCTTAATTGCTTCAATATAATTTTTGTACTGGTTTATGAGGGCTTCTAATGCCTGGACATCCTCTGAATTGATCTTAGCGTGGCGGCTGAAATCGTATTGCATACGGTTTATCAAATCCTCTTTGCCCCCGTACAATTTTTCCAGCTTTTTGATAATTTTGGCGTAATTTTTCCAAGTATAATGCGAAGGGCCCCCCACCGCAGCTAAAGCTTTGCTCCCCATTGCTTTTTCTAGGGCCAATAACTTGGTCTCAAAGGGTATATCATTGGTGTGGACGAAAGCAATAAACTTAGATCTCCAGATATGGAATTCTTGAATTCTGCCTGAGAAAATTGGCAGTAAATCTGAATGAATTAGCTTAGTTATTTCGCTGGGGTGTCTGGCTGAAACTAAAGTGACACACCATGGTCGGGGTAATTCATCATGATCCTTTTGTCTTTGCTTTCTTTCTTCTCTTTCTCTTCTTTCTCTTCCCCTGCTTGTTTCTCTTTTGTTAACTGGATTTTTTCTTGTTCTTTGTCGGCTGTTGTGCCGGCGACACTCCATGTCAGAAGATGAGTTAGAAGATGACATGATTGATGTCCCAGAACTATCTTGTGAAAAACAAGAGGACAGACTGGTACAAGAAGAAGTAGCATTATCATGTGAGGAATCTTCAGCAGAAAAGTCAGACTCAGATGATGAAGAAGAGTCTTTTTGTTTTCTACTTTTTCGTTTAACTGTTCTTTCGTCTTGTTTCCTTCGCTTTTGTTCAATCTTTTTTGTCTTTTTCGCTGTTTCTTGTTTTTTCTTAGATTTTTTGACGTTTTCTGGAGAGGGAGCTCTGTTGTTCTGAGTGTTTACTTTCAAATCATTCATCATTTGAGCTCTCTTTTCTTCTTCAATTCTTATAATTTCTAACATTTTTTCCAAGGGCTGTAAAATATTTTGCATTTCGGTCTTCAAGACTTCCATTTCTCTGAGTGAGAAGAGTGTGGAAGAATTCATTAAAGCTAACAGTACTTCTGTTTCTTCTTGAACTGTCATCAGACTGCTCTGGAGGTAAAAGACATTGTGCTCTCCCGTCTCTTTAGCTTCAAGAAAAGTTTTTCTGACATCCAGAGCATTCCGGTGCAATTCCCTTTGTTGTTCAATAAATTTTCTTTTATCTGTTCTAATATTGAATTTAAGCAGCTCTTCTGGTGGGGGATGTTGCATAATTGATCTCAAAAGCTCTCCTGGATCGTTTCTTTTGTTCGTATTTGGACCCCACGACAAACTTTCTGGTGCCAAATTCGAATACCGGTCTTTGGAGACTTTATCTATCGAATTAGACAAGTTCGGGTTACCTTCCGAATTTCGCACCATTTGGTTATCGTTCATAAAAAATGGCTCAGAATTTTGAATGACCTGCCTCTCTTGGAGAAGGGTGGGGGTGGGGTCGTCAGTTTGGGAGGGAGGGGCGCTGGAACCGCCGGAATTTCTTTCAAACGGGTCAAAATATATGTGTTTAACGCTATCATCCATAACAAACGGAGTTCCTTGGGCAATAGAACTTAATTGGGGGGTTTTAGGACTTACTTGTGACATATATCCTGCTCCTTGCTGTCCGGGATTTCCTCGCCTTCTGTCCTCTGTTTCGATATGTGGGTTCATTATTACCTTGTTCCTCGCCCCAGTAAAAGCGGGAATGTTGGTATATTTGTCATCATTCCTCCCTCTTTTTTGCTGTTTGTTCGATTCTGTTCGACCTTCCTCTAATTCCAGCTCCCATTCCTCTGAATCGGGCCCCTGGGTCGGAACGGGGTCTTTGGTCCTCTCTTTGGAAGCCGTTCCTTTGGCGGCTTTGGCCGGAAGCGGAGCTTTGGATACTTTCGCCGGTTCTTTTGCTGTCAATGTCTTTGCCGGTGCGGGAGCCGTGACTGTCTTTGGCGGAGCCGGCGCCGCTACTGTCTTCGCCGGAGCCGGCGTCGTAGATGTCTTTGCTGGGGCAGGAGCTTTGGATGTCTTCGGCGGAGCTGCTGCTTTGGATGTCTTCGGCGCCGCCGGAGCTTTGGATATCTTTTCTGGATGCTTGTGTCTCAATAGATCTCTTTCTTGGAAGCCTCCCGCCACGATCTGCTTCAGCTCAAACTTTTGGAGTTCTTGAGCTAGTGCCTCAATTTGATCATCCAGATTTGAGTGAAATTTTCTCCTGGCGTTCGGCTGTTTCGGCTCAAAATTTACTTTTACCTCCGTTATTTTGTTCTGTAAAATAGTGACATTTTCCGCAATTCTCCTCATGTCATTCACTTCATTAGTATCTGCTTTTTGGAGGGCATTGATAAAAGTCTCCGACACTTTTTGACAGACATCTTGGACATTTTTATGTGACTGATTTTCATCGAAATCCAAGGCTTGCTCCGGGCTGCCATCCTCCAGGATCGCTACAAGGTGCTTCATCTTTATTGGGTTCGCTTGATTTGTCGTCGCCATGTCCGAGTTACCTAATTCTCGGGGTTTAAATAAAGAAAACTTTAATTATTTTTAGAAGTTTTATTTGGGTCCTCCAACTCTGTGGAGCCCATCCACACAACTGAAGCATACAATTTCGCGGAATATTTGAATCCCGCTCTTTTTCGATCTTTACAATACGTCATTCACGCAACCTTCTCTTCTTTCAGTCTTTGTGTTGCGTCGTTCCGTCGTCGAACAGGCTTTTTGGTCCTTCGCCGCGACATACTATGCTCTCTTTCACCGTGGCCAATCTGTTCCACGCCAAGGCTGCAATCGCAGTTCTCACCCAATTGCCCGTGAAGCCTCGTTTTCGGTGTACCCTTCTGAGGGCCGTGATCGCAGTTTACACCCAATCACCCGTGAAGACGCGCCTCGGTGTCCCTGACCCCCCGTTCTGGCCCCTCCGTTATGGATGATAGCTACATTCCCAGAACGCTGCGAGAATATGATTTTCAAATGTTTTAGTTTTATTGGCCAAATTGTTTGAAATATACCTCATTTCTAATATTCAAAATAAATTCGTATTTTAACTGAATTATCCCAAAATGCAGAACTCAACGCCTATCTCCCGATTTGGGGTACTTTTGCAAGCCAGGGAGGAGTGCTGCGTATAGAATTATTGTTAATTTTGTCCCTAAAAGGATGGGGTTGGGGCTACTCTTTTAATTTTGAATGTCAAAGCTGTAAAGCTCCATCCCTATCTCCCAAACGGGGCGCTTTTGCAAGCCAGGATAAAGTTCTACATGTCAGACGTCTAAATTGCATTAGGTGGGGGGGGGGTTCATGATGAACAATAAGTAAAGGTTAATACCTGGGGGGAGGGTGTGATGTTACAATTTTCAAAATTCTATCCTTATCTCCAGAAGGGCGCTTTTGCA
>JAOWAT010101112.1:0-24498 GCA_028571025.1 Longipedia americana
GCAAGATTGTATCCTTTCTGACTTGAACCTCTTGAGGTAATTCCTCTAACAGCAATCATTGTAATAGCAGAAGAAGCCACACCTGAGGCTAGAGCTAGCTGTACTGGATTAAGTGGTGTTGAAGTTCCAGATGATCCCATTTACAAGTATTTCTTTCAACTAAATATATATCTAATCGATCGTAAGAATACATTCTTTCAATTAAATAGTAATGGAATTGTATATCTAATCAATCGTAAGAATACATATTACAAATTCCCAATGTTGACGTACTTGCAAAGCCATTAAACTCCGGATTTTGCATAAATGTCGCAAATACCACCTTATCGTCGTCTACCTCATTGTGCTGGTGATAAAATGGTGACATTATACCCTCCTCATTGAACATACTCACCGTTCCATCAAATGATGCTGTCAAAAATGTCTCATCTGTAGGGTTTCCATCTACTGATCTGATTTCCTGCTCGTGTATCTGAACTGCATGCTACAGAACCAAAGAGTTATTGAAAAATGATACCGTCCCGTTTTTGTGGGATACTATGTTTCGATCAGTCTAAATTGATAAGCCATAATCCTTACGTGGTTAGCAATGTAAGTCAGTTCGGAATCTTGTTTCTTTGATACTGCCTCACAATCCCCAGTTCTAACATCCCATTTTTTAATCAAAGAATCCTTTCCCACTGAGTACAATATCGATTATCCCTAATTTTCCGCCAACCTAAACGCACTAACTCCACTGTCCTTATGCCCTTTCAAATCCGTGCACTTATGGATTTTCCCAACATCCCACAGTTTTATAAGTCCTTTATCATCACAGGACACAACCTTGTTCTAACTAGCATTAAATTTCACCATTCTGATACATCCCTCATGCTTACCAATCACATTAGATCGATGACTTGACATCCCTTCTTGCAACTCTGTAAGTCGGATCTAATGTTAATTATAAAGGTTACTGTTAGATCATTGGAACAAGTTAATATGCTACGCTAGTTTGCAGACCAGTCTAAACAGAAAATCGATTTTAAATGCAATCCTTCGATTTGGTAAATTGGAACCAAATGGGAGTTTACAAGGTTTTTCTCGTAAAGCTATTCCACATCGAAAATTTTCAAATATGATGAGTTTGTCCCCAGGGCAAAATATCTTCCACTTTCAGAATACTGACAGGTTCTTATCGCCTTAGCATCAGTAATTGATGCAAGTTTATAAACTTTCTTAGGTTTCTCTTCAAATTGTTCGTTGTTTGAAAATGTGAAATTTTCGTGCTCATCCTAGTTTTTATAAACAACACTGTTGCTTTGATCGAGATATGCAATGTTTTTTTTAACTTACTCTTCCAAAGTTTGCTCCTGATGTTATTAACCTTTAAGGGGTTTTGGTGGCTTGTTAAATTTGTAAGATTTGCTAGTATTTTTTAGTAAATCGCTTCTTTGACTTCTCTGCTCCTACTATGAAATTTCTTAAATTTGAGAGGATTAGTAAGGATTCACTCTGAAAGCTTAGCTTTTAGAATGCACTTCCACTGAGCTTTTCAAATCCCCCTCGGACTCTCTTGACATATCACCTTTGCTACTTTTATTGGTTGCCAAATTCGCATACATTCTCGGTCTCTTATCAAAAACTCCTTGACTTTTCTCCATCTTCTCAGAATAAGGAATCTGACTTTTCTATAATTTGCTCTCACTCAGATCCAATTACATTTATCGACTTTGTTGAGATATACTTTGTTCTGTTTTCTTATGGACCTTAGACTGATTATTAAGGCGACTAGAATTTCTCATATTCTGTTAGATTTTCGGTTCAAACTCTACGGCATCCTCTTTGCTTTATCGTATACCATACGATCTTTCAATAGGCTACGTATACTCTCTTTACGCCTTGATTTTGCTACTATGTTGACTGTTGTTTGGCGCGTTATGAGAATAGTTGGATATGCCTGTACCCAAAGGTTTGATATGATTCTGAACAATGTCTTCTAAGTTCCAATCAATCTAATCCCTCTGTGATGGACTAGCAATGAGCCCTTCGATATAAGGGAGAATATTTTAGAAACACTGAAGACGACCTTTGATAGCAGTCCATCCCGTCAATCCCGGAATATCGTGTACAGTTCGACAAGTCAAATAAGTAAAATAATTCTGATACTCCTCCTAACTACAAAAATTAATAATCTATTTCTCAAACAGTACCTTCAACTATCCTTAATCCGGATTTTCAATCAATTCATACAGTTTTTGTCGATACAACTCCACCATTACTTTCTTATACTCCCGATCATCCACCCTTAACTAAAAAGTATTTAAAAACTTTGCAGCCTAATCAAAATCTCCTCTCAATAATATTTTACGGAAAAAATCGATCTCCTTACCATAATTGTTAAAGCTTGTCTGTGTTATCCAGGAATTTGTACATCTGATTCTTTCTCAAGAGTTACTAAACTTTCGCAGTAGTTATGCTGTTTCAGGTATTTCTAACTTACTCATCAATAATGTACCATAACCAATCGGAATGTCAAATCACTCATTCTCCCTTTTTTTGAATTATAATACAGAACTATTGTCCTCAGGATAAATCCCTTTATTATATAAACCCTCTAACGAAAAAAAAGGAGATGATACAGAAAAAATCCTACTCTCTCATTCAAATCACATAAGACAAGCTTTGTCTTAACTTTAACACCCTTCAACTTATCAAAGAAACCTCTTTCTAAAACTTTACAACTGTTGGCATCGTTGGAAATTTACTAACTGGAAAAAGCACACTTCTTAATCTTCTAATTTCAAGAGATCTGAGTGAAAAAGACACATATCATCCCGTTTTTAAAAGCAGTGACTGCACCAACCCCTGCACCAAAGGCATTAACATCGCGTGGGCAGTATTATAATCCGAACATCAAACCTAGGATTTCCTGTTTCTCGATCTTCAGGGCTTCGGAAGGACTGATTCCACGCTCCAAACCTAGAGAAAATTACTTGCTCTTGCCGCTCTCTTATGCAAACACATCTTTTACAACTCATTCGGTACTGGAAACAAGTTATATAGGCGCAATTTAGAAAGGAAATTTCGCAAGAATCACCCAACTATAGTTCTAACTCCCACCAGATATAGCAAAACCGAATTTGATCCTTACCCAAAGAGACTTCAACCTTCAGTTAATATCGTCCAACGGACAAAAAATAACTCCCGAATAGTACCTCAAAGCCTCTTTCAAACAACTGAACGAAAAATAAGTCAGAAAAATACACAGTCTATTTACCACCATCCAATGCTTTCTTATCAGTAGCCCCTCATAATAAATCAAATTCCATAACAATGTCAATGATATAAAATAACACCTGCTTGAGCATTCAATGATTAAATGCACAAAGAAGGATAAGACTTAGTTTATCACACGACTCGAGGCTATTGGTAGGATTTTGAGTATGAACTAGCTTAGTTTTAAAAATATTAGCAGAGTGGAATCGGAACTTGTCAAAGAAGAGTACACTACAGAGTTAACCTTTTTCAAGCAGCATATGGAATCGAGAGCTTCTTAGCTCACTAGTGAACTTCCGTTACCATAGGAGTTAATCGACTACAAACTAAGCACTTTCTCCAATAGCTATTTCAAGACAAGGTCATCTCTGGTCTTCAAAATATTGTCGTCGAATATCAAATAAAATCTCGAAAGACTTAAAACGAAACTTTTCAGTCAGAATGCTTAGAAATCTAAACTTTTTATTCAGAAAAAAGTCTAAAAGATTAAAAACAATAAATATGGTGAGTATGATGCCATATCCTTCGATGTCTAGCAGCTTATGAAATAGCTAAAGTAGCATTACAGTTTTATCTCTGCCGAAGTTATCGCATAAACTGAAAAAGATATATGGAAAGGCTGTTGTCAATAATTATATGAAGATTACGTCGGCAAGCAAAATATAATGCAATAAAAACATATTAAATAGCGCTAAAAAATCACCACAGACATTGAAGACCTAACAAACGAAAAATAAAATCTCATTTCATAAAACTCTGTCCTCAAAAAAAGAATCGAAACCCTAACTTCAAAACTGCAATAATCCAAATCGAAGGAAGACTCCATAAAATAAAAACTTGCACTGCTCTAAGAAACCCAGATCGCAAATTCTAAGACTATGAGAAACAAACAATAGGAAATTCAACAAATCCTCAGAAAGAATCTCTTTTATTCCGAATAAACCCAAAACAAAAGCAAATCTATGAACTAATCTTTCTCTCTCTAAAAATCGGCATAAAAAATCATATAGTCCATCGACAAATTTAACTCTAAGATGTGTTCCCATGCTATGCATGATAAATAAATCTCAGCCTACCAGGAAAAACTTGCTAGTCTCACTTAGATGAATCGTTTCCTGAGGTAAAAAGTTGAATAATCGCAATAGAACAACAATACCAAAATGCTAGAATAGCAATACTCAATTTTGCAGAGGAAAAACCAGGAACTAAGTGACTAAATGCTGAGACTATCAAACTAAAAAAATTAATAGATCAAAGGTCTCACCCTCAAACTCAGCGTAGCCTAAACATAATAAGCCAAATACAGAGACTAGTTATCAATAATTAAAAAAGCAATAAAGTAGAAGGGAAAAGGCTTTGAACTCCTCCAAAAAATAATCGCGGAAAAAGACGAAACGATATAAAGGCAAAGGAACGAGATCCTATAAAAAGGGTAGAACTGCAAAAATTAAATTAACAAATTGAATCGTCAAATTGTTCTCACCTAAAATCACCAGGCTTCAGTGGTTGAGAAATACATCTCTGAAATATAAAAACACCAAAGCTAAATCAGATAGCTCAAAAAACAAGCAAATGAGAAAACTCGCATGAATTCTAAAGAAATATGCAACGAGCATTAAAAACACCAGTAATAAATCGAAAAACTCAACGACACAATCCGCAATCTCACCAAGGATCTTGAAGTCACCCACGACTCCACCAAATCAGTGATGCAATAGTACGACAAGATCATCAAAAACAAAGAGAAGTAGGTCTAATAAAGCTACAAAAACGCCCAATCCTTGCACAAAACCATCGAAAAACTCAAAGACGAACAAATCAACCAAGATATCAAGATCCGGTAAATGTAGAAAAAAAGTATGAACCTTGAAATCTAAAACGATAGATTACAAATGGCAATGACAAGAGATAAGACCATCTCCGAAAACAAAGAAAAACATTATAACTAGTCTCTTTCAAAGATGAAAAACTAGCAAAAATAGAAAAATTAAACTTTCTAGCTCATGCTTTCCCAACTGAGGGGACAAAATATAGTAAACGAGAACAGTCAAACCAAGAAATTGAACAAAATTGTCAGTAATGTCCAACATATGATCGAAAAATAACTTCAAGTTTGCAGTCCACTGCAAACAAAGTCCAAGCAAATAGCTAAAACTTCTTTCAAAGATCAAACAATTCAAAGATCTATTAGTGTACACAAGGAAAATATCAAACCTATAGCCAGATCTCTACTGAGATAGTATTGAGCTTTGGATTGGTGATCCCAGTTGACTACTCTGTAACATTTAGATATTTTTTGATGATATTTTAAGAGGGAAGTATATTTTTTTATTTTTTTTAATAATACAGGGATTTACAAACATCAAATAAATAATACAGCAAAAAACCATGTCAATGACTGTTTATTGTCTTGGATGTTACCCAGTAAGGATTAATTTTTGATAGCATTCGAAATATTATATTTTTCTGAATTCCAAAACTTTTTGAGCTCTCTTTTCCGAACCTCTACATTTTGATTCATTATCTCGCTATTCCATAATTTGATTCTCTAAGACACGTTTATCCTACCCCAGTTAATTGAAGCTTGCCATAAACTCAATCAAATGCTTTAGACTAAAATTACCCAAAAAAAGACAAGGTCATAAAACTACAAGTCGTATACATTCCCTATAAACCAGTAGAAATCCTCATCATTGTTCAATCTCCCAATTCCTTTTGGTCTTTTTCTGCTTAGCTCCCTAAAAACGCAATCGGAAAATCATTAATGTATATTTTAAGAAAAAAATAGCTGTAAATTCGGCAGAACCGAGTTATTATCATTCTGCTCCTTCATAACAACTGAATTATTGAAGGAAGGATGTATTTTTTAGGAATAAAGTAGCCTCAGGGCTTTTATAACTTAACCAAACTAATTGATGGTCGAGAAAAAACACATTATTTTTAAAATATTCATGCCCATGAAATATTCACCAAACCAATAGCGGAGGTGCAATAGGAAGACCTGCAGAAGTTTTCGAGAAAGAGTTTTACCTTCAAATGCCGTGATTTTGGAGTTGATATTATAAATCAATAATGATGAATGGGTAAGAGTTTTGCCAGTTCCTAAACGGAGACTAGAACAGTAACTCGTTCTTCTTCGCAATAAATGGTGAGGAGTAAAGGAAACTTCACTCGCCTATACTCACCGGAGTGAACATTGCAGAGCCACTACCCCGAAGAAACGGGAAAAAAGGGCGACCAAAAGGATAAAAGAATTCCGATGGGAAATCTCGGAAGAAAAAAGATCTAGAGGCAGAGTGCAAAAATTCCAATATGAGATTCGGTCACTGGTGTCTCTAAGAAAACAAGAAGTATCACTGGTTCCTCGAGCTTTACAATTCCCACTTCATGAACAAACACATGAGGAGAATGGATAAGATTTTCAAGACCATGGCTCTCTTCATCGGTAGCCGATAGGCCGAGCAGTGCCGAAGCCACCATCAGAAAATGGAAAAGAAATATAACTCTTTCTGCAGAATTCTCATCAACCTCAGAAAACAACATTACAGTTGCGAAGACTCCAGTTTCATGGAGAGTGAAATCATAGACTGCGGGTATACAATCTAAAAACCCCTCCTAACCTCGCAAGCTCTTAAAGATTAGGAATTCAGCACACCCCAATAGCTCCCAAGCACCCAAACCTCGATTTAACTAGAAGAACTAGTCGTCAATGAGGGAAATTGCGGCGACAATGACCTCATTGCGAACATTTTCAATGATTAAAAATACTAAAATAATCTCGGTCTCCACAGCTTCTTCTGATTATTTATAGTTGCATCTATATAACTACCCAATCATCAGACTAAAATCAACTAAAATACCTATTAATGCAATAATTATTTGCCTCTGGTTTCTCTGGGTATAATTCTGATGTACTCCGTGAGTTAGACTGCTTAAAAATATATACCAAATTTTTTGCCTTATCAGATTTTATCAAAATGTCGCAAGAAAAAATTGACCTCCGAAATTATGCTAAATATACATAAATCTCGGAGAATAAAGATTTAAAAAAATAGGTAATTTAAAATGAGTTTATAAGGCTAAAATCACCTTTTCATGCCTTTCTCTTCTTTCCACTTTGAGGTCTCAACTTCTTTGCAGATTTTGCTCTTGCAGAGTTTTCTCTTTGTCTCATAACCTCCTCTTTATTCATTTTTTAAGGGTCATCAATATAAACGTTAGGTCTCTCCTATTTAGCAATTAACCGTTGCTACTCCTCATTCTCGTTAAGGACAACACTCAAATTTTAAAGAATGTTTTCAGAAATCTCATAAGATGTGAAGTCCTCTGTTGGAGACTCCACAGGATTTACGTCCATGCTTATCAGGTTCTCCTGTCTAAACCTCGGATTATCATCCCCACATGCCACATTCATTCTCCCTTACCTGCACAACGGATACTTGAGTCCCAATGCAGACCCAGGATTTGGTTTAGGATGAGAATTTTTCTCCTAAATGACCCAATCATCAAATTCCTAGTCAAACTCCAGTCTATGCTGTATCGACGCCACTTCATTAATAGGCACAAAATGCTAAATAATCAAATTAGCCAGTTTCAACTCCTTGACAATAGAACGATTCTCCTCCTCCAACTCCTCCCTCTCCTGCACCATAAACTACTGAATATCATTATTCTGCTAATAGGCAATTTTAAGTTTGCTATTAAGTTTCCCCAACTGTTTCTTCTTATGTTCAAACTGCTCCTTCGCAGACAATCCTTTACTTTTCATCTACTCCTACATCTTCTTCATATCGTCAAACTCATCCACAATACGTCTCTCCATCTGTTTCCTCTCTTCCAATTACTGCTGTGTTTCGAATAACTTCTTCTAGTTCAGTCTTGCCTATTCCTTTAACTTGTTTCCTTTTAACAGTTTTTATTTCATTTACTTGAGTTGTTTGGCCAACTCCTCCTGCTTTATTTTCTCTTCTTTGTGCTTTTCAGCAATTGTTTTCTGCTTCTCCTAAAGTTACTTCTTTGCAGCTAACTCCTACTCACCTAATATCCTTTGCTTTTATTTCTACAGCTTCTCCTTTTATTTCTACAATCTGTTTGCAAAATTCCCAGAGTCTCTCTTTGCCTTCACTCTTCTCTAAATAACCACAGTCTCATCCATTGGTAACTCCCCTTCCAACATCTTCTTCAACTTCTCAATTTCCTCCTGATATTCTCTTATCATAGCATCTTTGGGGTCTTCGTTGATCTTTGGCTTATTTTTTATCCTTTTTGCTTGAGATGCATATCTTAATGTACTCAAAGTTTAATCATAGTTGTAACCCGCAGGACCAACATTAGCAATCATTATTGTCTTAGTATTTCCTCCCAAGGATTCCTGCAACAACCTTGTCAGTTTCGAATCTCTGTATGGAACGTGAGACGGGTTGGGATTGGTCAATGCACTGATAACCTGTCCTAGCGTCAATAGGGCAGAATTGATATACTTTCCCTAGTCAGACCTGGTTCCTGATGCTTGCGTCTTCTTCTGTCTTTAGGACCCTGCCAAATCGACCAAATTAAGTCTTCCAGCTCTGATCTTAGACTGTCCTTCTATAATTTCCTCCTGCTCAACCCTAATAACAAACAAAGAATGCGATCTAGAAGACACACTATTCATATCGGTAGATCCAACATGTCGACACTAGCTTCCTTGTTTCATCTTATTTTTCATTTATTCAACACTTGAAACATTGTATTAAGTAAGTCCTTTCACATAAATACCCTTATCTTTGTTTTCATGGAGCTGTAATTTGTTCTTTCTGTTATCCACCAGAAGGTCCACAATTTAGTCGTTATAAATTTACAGATTGGAAACCCTCACCATAAAGTTAAGTCCAGGTGTTCCTTCGATTGATTTGATGATGTGTTCGAAAGTTCGAGGAATTATCCCACGTTGATCTTCTTCCGTTTTACTTCCTTACATTGTATGCGTTTTTCCAGTACCCGTCTGTCCATATGCAAAGATCGTACCATTATACCCCGACAAAACACTCTCAACAATTGGTAACGCTGCCTGTTTGAAGATGTTATTCTGTATGCTTTTCTGCCCGAAAACCATATCGAAACTGAATACCCTCTATCTATCGCCCTGTTCCTTCACATTTCTCACAATAATTTAACCGCGATCCTACTCCACTTCCACGATGTTATCAAAGTTTTTCTTTATTTCATCGTTTGACATAGGTCTGCATCTGACTGCAACCTTCACGCATTCTTTATTATCACTCATTTTTTATAATTTCAAACCGAATCAAAATAATCATGACTTATATCATGGAATAATCAGCAACAGGAATTGGAATCTCACAAATCATAATTGATTAGCTCTGATTTATGAAGTTAAGTCTAACGTCAGAAAAAATTGAAAAATTCTAATGAAATGCGAAAATGTTTTAAAAATTAATAAGTTAATATATTTAAATGATAAAATAGTAATATAATTCTCAGGTCAAGTTCACCAAATGAAGTCATTCAACGAATTTAACAGAGTGAATGAATCAAAAGTTTCCGTCAAAGTCCCTTTGAACGTATGACAAGCGATTTCCCACAATGATCAAAGCGATCATTTTTGCTTTAGCCACCCGAATAACCTTAGTAATAATGATTACTTTCGCGATAAGCATTACATCCCAAACAAGTAATCCTCATTAGGGCATTAGCTTCTCCAGAAAATCCAAACCAGAAACCCATAACATTATGCTCATGTATGACAACTTTAAAGTGGCTGCAAGAGAAGTTTTAATAATTGTTGTCTTTCCATTGACTAGAAAACCATCTATTCATTTATTTCCCACAATTAAGGCAGTGAATAGTGTATTCCGTTTTTGTCATTTGGTTATTTGATTAATTTAATTATACCTTGACTATTTTTGCAGAGCATTAATACTACGAAATTCGACTTTTTTTGAATTCCATAAACACCATAATTGACATTTTACGAAGTACTACTGTATGTAAGGGGTTTACATGAATATAGATTTAATGATCAAAACCTGTTATGAGTCAATGCATTCTTTTTTACGACTTCTTTCGTTACTTTACGACATGTGGAATAGAAATTTTTGCAGCGATTTTATTTACCAAATTTCCACTTCTATGACCACAGTTATGCCTCTCAGCATATTGCCCAATTTTTTAGTCAAATTTATCCTTATACTGCATCTATTTTTTATGCATTATTTTTTTCCACTTTCAATTCCTCCATATAGACAACTGATCTATTCCCTAATTTTGCTATGCCTCCATCATCACTCAGTTATAACTTATCATTCCTAAGTCTTCTCCTGCACCCTTGTCTCTTAAAAATGTTAGATAGATTATTTTTAGTAATAAAAAATTAGTCAATGAGCCTAACTCTAAACAGTGTAAAATACAAAAACTAACTATATATTTGTGGTTTGATGCCTCCTATCATGTAACATTCTGTCCAAATATTTAGCATTGCAAAAGTGACATGCTATGAAATTATATATGCCATTTACAGGTTATTATAATGTCAAGAATAATAATGTTAAATCTGTCGAATGCAACTCTATGAGGAAGCATGGAAGTCGATTGTTCGTCCACCCCAAATTAAGATGAAAGCCACTGCATACGGGCCAAAGTCTCGAACCATCGATAACTGTCTAATTCTAAGAACTGATCTATAAATAACAAATTGCAGCAATAAAAAACTCTCAGGTTTCCTGTTTACCGCTCCCTAATACTAAATTGTGTAGACAATACTTTATATACATGGAAACGGCGGGATCAAACTTTAAGCGATGCCTCTGGTTTCTCTAATTCCTAAATATCATATCGCAGTGGCCGCTTTCGATTTGGCAGGATGTGGAAACAGCGATGAGTAGTATCTCACCTACGGAGTCAATGAAATTAACGACATCAGGGACATGATTAACGAACTAAGAATTTGGTTGGGGATTGAAAAAGTAACACTTTGGGGAAGAAGCATGGGAGCTGTCTGTGCCATTTCTTTTGCATAAGCTCATCACTAGTATTTAAATGGACTGGTTCTTGATTCGCCATTTCGCAGCCTTGATCGAGTAGTCAATAGAATCGCGGAGAGAAAAACATCTTTGCCCAGCCTTCTCCTAAAACCAATAATGTATTTCATAAAAGAGAAAGCAGTATAATAAAGCAAATGTCAACTATTTTCTATCGACTATCTCGACAATTTCAGGGAAATACCTCCAAAAATCCCAATCCTGTTCATCTACAGTCAATTTGATGCCATAGTTCCAAATTAGTAAGTGTTTTAATTCTACAATAGCTACAAAGGTCCGAAAGATCTGTGCTAAATTTTCCAAACGCATGATGAAGAAAGACCAGAAAAGTTATTCAGAGACTGCGTTATGTGGATTGCTCGATGCAAAAAAAAGAATATTCAGGGTCTAGCTCAAGTACGGCAAACCACAGTCGAAAATAAAAAGAAAAAGAAATGCTAATAATTTTGTTGCTGAATTTGTCCCACCTTTTTTAACAGTTATTTAAAATTTGTCATTATACACATCCAGAATATCATTTAAAAACTCTCCCCCCTTAAACACCAACTTTTTTAAAAAATTCAATGCTCCTTCAATTTTCTCGATTTCCCATTCTTAGCCTTCTCCCTGCTTTTCACCGTCTAAGTAGCATGATGCACCACTTTCTTATGATGTGTATGCGAGGAACTCTGATTATGATTGTTCTGATTTAAATTCTAATAATGTTTAACCTTACTCATATTGTAAATATTGCTACTCACATTAGATTACCTTATACTCTTGAGATTCAAAAAATTTGTATTGGCATTTGACAAAGTTGGCTGGAAAACTGTACTCCTTGCAATGTTTACATTACCCTACGTAAATATACTCTCCCCGTTGTACTGATGGGAGTTCCTCTTTTTGAAAAATGAACTTATCTATGGATCGTTTCTGAATTGCTGGATGTTAAAGCTTTCGTTGGTAGTGCTATCTTCTCTGTTTATATTTGTGTTGATTTTAAACTAATTGGATATAATTCTTTCATTCTACAGCAACCTTCCCTTCAACTCTAAATTTTTAAAGGGATTTGTTATTCTTTCTTTCTCCATGCTCTTACATTTCTTGGTTTCCTCCTTAGATCGACTCCGACTAACCTGAGACTCCGCATTTTTAGTGGGTATCAAAGATGGCACGCTTTGAACCCCAATGTCCTGAACAGTCTTAACCACTCTCTCCTCCAAAAATCTCTACGGAAACATTAACCGAACAAACCCCTGCACATCACTCGCATCCATCAACTTCAATAGACTCCTGTCAAACTCCTTGGCGTGAATGTTGGTCAGCTCCTCGTAGTCTACCCGTGCCTTGTCCTTATACTAACAAAACAACAATCCTATTTTCTCCATCAATTCATTATCTAACTTCGCTAAGCTGTCCTACAGCGCATCCTTCCTCTGATTTTATAAATTATTGTTGTGCTTCAAATTCTTAATATACTCATTCAAACAGAAATTGTTACCCCTATTGGCTAACTATCCCTCCTCATCTTTTACGATCACAGATCCGTCTAAATCTTAGTCCTATTTCACTATAAAAGACCCCTCGAGTATATCTCTATCAGTATTGCTCACAGAATCTTTTCTCTCGTTTGGACTTATTATAGTCAAGTTACGGATCGACCCACCCTATATTACGATTCCTTAAGCGAGAGAGTTACCATTTGAATCACTACCTCTTCGATATTCCTCTATTTATTAGAGACAATTTATTGCCAATTAGGCTAACAGAATCTGTCCCCGAGATTTCTGGACTATAAATGGGTGTTCTAATAGCTCTCTGGCTTATGGTCTCCTGCTCGGATTTAAATCCAAACACTTTTTGATAAAATCGTTGAACTATGCTGACCATTTTTCAGGTTATGAAAAGGACTGTGTCGGCTTCTATTTCATTTTCCACATAGCTTTATACGGTTTTACATCAGAATAAGGCACTGCACCCTCAGCAAGTTCGATGGACGTGACTCCAATAGACCAAATATCAGTTTTATGGGTGTACTAACTATATTTTAGTACTTCGGGACTCATCCAATATGGACTTCCTTGTTTAGAAAAAGAGTACCAATATGTGTTTTATGCTTGTCATTGGTAAACTGGGACTCGGTAGAGACCCCAAAATCGGCAAGTTTAGCGACTCCAGACCTATCAAGGAGAACATTGGCAGCCTTGATATCCCTGTGTATTTTTTTCCTTTAGTGAAGGTAGGCCAACCCTCTGAGGACAGACTCCAATATGGAGGCAATCTAATTCTAGTTGAGACGTTTTTCAGTAATATGCATGATATCAGTAATGCTACCCGTATCGCAATACTCCATAACTATCCATAGATTATTATCCTTCATGTAGCATCCGTAGTATTTAACGATATGCTAATCATCACACTCGCTAAGTATCGATATCTAGAAATGTCAATCAACAATAAATACCTATTTCTTTATTGTTTTCAACTCCTGAACATTCGTTGCCGGTAGAATCTTAACTGCGTATCTCTATCCACTCTACTTATGTATTGCTTTTGACACGCTTCCATACGCTCCCTGTCCCAGAACATCCAACAACTGGAATATTTGTTAAGGATCTATCGATTATGTCAGAAATGCGTCTATTTCATTCATTTCCTCAGTTTTATATTATTTTATGAGTTCTATCTGAAAATTTATCCCCTTATTACACACAACCTTCAATAAACCCAATAAATTTAAATCCTATCACAATAGAAACGACACATCTATCACAAATAACGATGAATCGATTTCATTGCTTTATCCATCTTAAAAACATAGCAATCGTTAAATGACATCATATGTCTGTCCCCTCCAATCACAAACAAAGAATCCTAAAATGCAACTCCAACATGACCATCCCTTGCACATGGCTTCTTACCTATCACAACACCCTTATCCTCATCAAAAATAACCTTTGGAGCATTAAATTGCTAGACCTACTTCTCCGCATTTTGTTGCTATCCAATAGAACTGATACTATACATCAAAGCCTATGAAGTCGGAGATCGTGATCTCTGAGGCTTTATCGACTCACCCTTACTAATCTCTCCAAGAAGCTTCTTCTTGCGGACCATAAACTCCCTGTATTTTCTTTATTCAACGACACTCATTTTTTTCTATAAAAAAGGATGCTCAAATTCTGTTTTCATAGTCTGTCTGCGTCTGTTAATTTCTGTGGCTGTAGAGCTGGCTCGGTTCATATCGCCGTAACTCGTTGTACTTTTGAGCGACAATCTAAAACCTCCACCACTGCCCTCTTGCTGTTTACCGGGTCTTTTCCTTCTTTTTGCTTCCAAAATCATAGGAGAATCCTAAATCTGTCTTTTAACAGTCGGTGAAGGTTCGTATAGCTAATTAGTATTTGTATGAACCTCCACCCATTTTTTTCGTTCCCTCAAAAATATACTAACATCATTCATCTCCTTCGTTATTTATTTCAAACCTCCAAACATGAACAAATTTCCCGATGTTTCATGCATCGTCATGACATGTCCCTTTCGTTTCTAAGTCACATAACAATGTTACTTCAGGCCAATAATCTTTCTATTGGTCAGGCACAATCTACTACCATTTTCCTGTTTTTATATCAAATATCCACATATCGT
The DNA here is from genome assembly GCA_028571025.1 of Longipedia americana. Taxonomy (NCBI): domain Eukaryota; kingdom Metazoa; phylum Arthropoda; class Copepoda; order Polyarthra; family Longipediidae; genus Longipedia; species Longipedia americana. The sequence goes on from JAOWAT010101112.1 coordinate 14,925, forward strand.
TTAATATGCTAAGCTAACCCCCACCTCCAAATACAAATATCTCATCCTTGAATAAGCAAACCCCCGCACAACTTCGAGGACGCGGTATCTTATCCCCTTCTTGCGTCTTAATATATCTCCAAGTCAATTTCCCATTGCTTATCTCTCTCAAATCCATGACTATGAATGCATTCGACATATCAGATTTCCCACAATCGTATCCAAAAAACACATACGCCTAATTATCTAAATTATATTTTATTGCTACTGTGCAAGATCACACTGTGGGAATCTAAAGCAGGAAGTGTCTCTTTCTACCCTTTCTCATTCTCGCATCGACATTTGGACCAGCTTCCCTTCCTAAGATCATACAAATAAACGGTGCTGTTATTCTACATCATGCTCTTTTGTCCTCCATACATTACCAAATAAGATGTATAGGCAATCAAACTGTGATTTCTCAGCGATCCGGGTTTTTACCCGATCTGAGGCATCTCGATCCAGCTTGTCGGGAATTCGCTAATCTTAGCATAATACATATCACCTAATATCCCTTTCTGCCGGTTATTGCCACCATGAATATAAACATCTCCAGCCTGAATGCACGATGCACAGTTTGAACGATTGAGAAATTGATTAGCTATCTTCAGTTCGGTCCAACGAGTGTCTATTTACTTATGCTATGCTGGTCTGTCCACAGAAACAGTGATCTTCATGTTCTTTTATTTTCTCCGTAATCTTTTATTGATTCCTTAAATTATTATGATATTTCTTCTCGTTTTTTTTTTGCAATTTTATTACTTTCAATTTACAGGTAATATCAGTAACAAACTTATCATCACTACTATTTTACGTTGTATAACAAAGTTTCCCTTCCAATCATGCTAATTTAATGCTTCAAATACTTGTCCTCCTCCGTTAGCATATGCTAACCTTGTCCTCCTCTCTTTACTTTTGTAAAATAGTATTTACGAAACGAAATTGCCCAAGGAATCACCAAACTATACTGACACACCCCATTTGAAGGATACTTCTCCTTGTGAACTTTATCTTTGAAATAGGATTTTTCCTTTTTCCGTGATATCTGCGAACAAACATGTTCTCCAACCTAACTAGTCAATCTCACCTTAAACTATACATCGCTTTTGTCCTTTCTAAGAGTTACATAATAAAATCTCAAAATAATAGCTAACAACTGTACTTATCCGTCAGACCAAGACTAACCTCAACCGGTTTCATCCTGGCAATACATATTTTCTAAGAATAAATTTTAACCCTTTTTTGATAGTCATCCACGAGCACAGGTAATTTTTTATGAAAAGTTTTGCTTAGAATCTTCTGGGAAGCTTATCCTTGCAAATAAGACGGTGATATCCTCGGATTATATTTTATCGGGTTTAACCTGTGACTATGATGTCTCCGGATTGGGGTCTTGCACTTTTACTAGACATCTTTGAACATCAATCACCACTTATTTTTCTAAATCAATCGTAACTCCTCAAGTTACCCAACTAATAATTATACAGATAATTGAATAAGCAAAATCTATTCACCCCAATCACCCAGTCAATCATAATATTAGTATCCACTGTCACTGTCTTATTCTTATTCAAACTCCTGAAACTACCCATCTCCATTGTAATAATACTACTAGTCATAATTTTCGTCATTGTAATCCCGATCGTACTCCTCTTCCTCAGGAATTTCCTTCCTCGTCAAGTTCTCTTTATTTCCTTAGGTTTGACCCTGTGATGATTTGAAATGTTTTGACAACTTATCGGTACCTTAAGGCATATATTGGTAATTATGCGAAGGAATGATTCTCAAAGAGTTGCAATATTTTTTGCGATATTCTGAGGACTTTGTCTACGATAATTTCGCTCTATACTCCTATATCTCTCTTATTATTTTGTGTTTGTCATGCATCAATGATATTCTTTTGCTCTAGTATAGTTTCTAAGAGTTACCTTGGTGGCCTATACCTAGTCCTAAATCTACTCTAAAGCATCAAAAAGTGACTAGTTTTAGTCCTCAGCTATTTTTGCTACCTCTGCCTGCATGCAAGACAGATCTCTGTTTCTAAGTTTCTTCTCAAAACGTATCCTTTTCTTTTCACGGTATGCTAAAGACCACATTTTTCTTTGTGATCTTAATCGGGCGAACTCTTACATGCATACTTTAAGCTGACTTTCCATCTTTAATTAAGTGTCAGGAGTACTTAGCGATAGCGAGTGTATTTTTTTGATTTCTGGAGCTATTTCGCCTCCCGAACCAAATTTTGGTACTTCTCAGTGAGTTCTCCCAACTGGCTTCTTAAAGAGTTGACCAAATGAGTGTTGTCAAGGGGTTATATTTCAGGGGTACTCAGATTCCGACATTTCTTTTTGAATTTGTTCTCTTTCTTCACCAAAGTTCCTTTTTTCTAAGAATAAGAACATTTGATTTACCTATATCTGAGTGGAAATATTTTAATTTTGCAAATTAATCTACTGACCCCTGTTCTTCTCAACTTTGATTTGAAACAGCAAGTTTTCCTTATCGATGACTTTCAATGGGTTAGGAAAGAACTGGTCCTTTTTCTTGGCCTTGATTCTTAACGCTCTCTTCGAAGACTGTATCCTTCGAAATACCTTCGGTGGATTTCTTCCCTGTCCAAATCCCTAAAGCTCCTTCCTTCAATATATATCATTGCGCATACAGTGCTATTGCTGATACTTCGTAGTTTTAGCAACTCATATAGTTTCTATTTTTTTATACTTATAGAATATTTTTATAAATAATAGTACACAAATATTCATGTTTCGGGTTCATTCAAAGTTTATATCATTCGAACCATTGACTTGTCTTTCCTTCTTTCCATTCATAAAATAAATAGGTAATCTCTTTCAAGCTAGCAAATAATATTGCAGAGTTATTTTTAGCCCAATTTTTTATCCGTTAAACAGTGAACAGTTACCTTTTTTTCTTGAAAAACAACCTTGCAATCGATAGTACCTTTTTAAAAAAATGGCATAGTATCATAGTAATGCTAATAAAGTATTTTTCAAGAAAATTTAATATTTTTTAATTTTTTTTTTTTGCTACTCACGATTAGGCGTAAAAAAAATGGTAGATATTTTAGAATTAAACGAATTAAAAAATATATGGGAAATAGTTGTGCTCCTGCATAACATTAGGAAGCTTTCCCTTCTGATGCAGCCATAGATAGTTGCTGCAAAAGAGCTGGCATTCCAATATAGGGACTGTTACAGATCTACAAGGATCAGGCTCGACTCCAATATGCTTAAAATATGCGCAAAAAGCTAAAGAATTTCCAATAAGAGTTAAAAATACCCAAGTTTCAAATGAAAGATAAATAAACTATCTACAAAGAAAATGCCTCAGTATTTCTTACCGTTGCTACTGAAAAAGCGAAACACTAGTTGTAAGCGATAGCTGGATGGAATCTATTCATTTAAAGCAGAATCCAAGAAATGAAAGAGGACATCGATGAGTCAAAGATGAGGTTTAAAAAGAATAAGAAGGAACTTCTCGAAAGACTTTAAAACAGAAAGCCCAAGAATGACTACTCCTAATAAATTTCGTTCAAAAATAACACATATTCTGATAGTTCTCTGTAGTTTAAAGCAAAAAAGTAGAGAGAAAAAAATCAGATCAGATAAATGGTCAAAGATAACAGAGCGGATGGAAGTCTAGTGATTGAAAAAATTGGACCAAACAGAAGTTTTGTCGAAGGGAGTTACTAGAAAAGAATGATCAACGACATGCTCTCTGACAACGAGAGACCCTTGACTGTTGCAAATAGGTAAAAAAGCGTTGGGAATAGCAATATTCATGAAATCCAATAATAGGAGCTATCAGATCTAAAAGAGAAAATCTAGTAACTTAAAAATAAAAATATACAGCTTGAAAATGAAAAATACAACTTGGAGCAGGAAGTTAGAGATATCCAAAAGTAACTGTCAAATATAAAGCAATACAGTACATTAGCGAGCTCAAAAGATGTCATAGTGAAAGATTACTCCGAAATATAACGCAATTAACTCATACTAAAAGAACAGGTTTCAAAACTAGAAACACGAGTCAGGGAGCAGTAAGACAAAATCACAGCCCTTAATCAAAAACTTTCCTTCTAGTAGGCTTCTTCCAGAAAGAAGGATGTGCAACTCGACAACAGAACACAACAAATCGACGAACTTAACCAGTAGCTTGCTAAACTAAAGGAAAAGAATGCTGTCCAAAGGAGCGACCACTCTGATTTCGAAATTCAAACAGAAGATTAGTCATTCTGTCTAGCAGGAAAAGCTAAAAACAATCTCCATCGGGATTTCCTATTTGACTCCAAAGTCATGAAATTTGACTCCCCTCAATCCGGTTCAAAATATAGGAACATAATACTGTCAATGCTGAAAGCTACTCAGGTTCGTAGCTAAATGCTCTTCACTTTCGACAATATCAACCCGAATCACTTCGAGGACTACATAAAAAACAAAGGAAACTTACTAGTCCTTGCAAAAATAGAAGATTCAGACATTATAGTTGGAGGATTCACTCCCAGCCCTTTATAAAGTTAACAGAAAGAAAAATGTTTCATATTTTCAATCCATCCCGGCCAAAATACTGATTAACCCAAAGTATACCATTTTGTGTCGAATTCGGAGAAGCCTCCAACCACTTTCGATTAGAATTTTTTGATTTTTGGAGCTAATGAACTGAGATTCAAGGCTAAAAGCAGAGAAGGATATACGAATATAGGAGGCGTGTTGCCAGTCTACTAAAATGTTGAAAAAAAGTTTGTACACCACAGTGCATTCATCGGAAGTTCTAAGCGCTAATTCGGAGTCAAATACCTAGAAATTTACCAAATAACCTTCCTATGATATTATTGATTAAAAGAAAGTTTAAATATAGATAAGTTTTTTAACCCTTAATAAAAAAAAACGGTCACTAAGACACATATTCCCCTTATATTCAGCTTGATTCATTCTAGTGTCACTTGAGCAATTTAAAAAGTGATGGAATATTTATAACATCATCAAATTTAGAATATAGAATGTCTCAAAAGCAGTCTCCATACGTTCACATAGAGTACTGCAAAAGTTGTAAATCCCACAACTGGTGTACTCATCACAGCTAAGCCCGATACTTCGAAATCTATAGCAAAAGTAAAATTCATGTTTATGCACAGTTTCCAAAGCAATTCGAAAATAGTTTCCCAATCTCACGGTCAAAGGCAACGAACTGCCCGAAAATTTAGTTCCCATAAAAACATCCGAGAATAAATATTTTGATGCTGCTAAAAACAAGTATGTCTTTTTTCCTTCCATCGGTGCCTTTGAAATCGTTTATGATGGGGAAGTTCTCTTCTCCAAGAAAACCCTCAATACTTGGCCATCAACCGAGTAAATCATCGATCAGCTATCTCTGCGAATCAACGGAAAAACTCGTTATCAAGAAATCGGAACTGAGGAAGAAACAGTGACAACAGCCAATACTTGTTTTGATTTGGTATAAAATAGAAGAACTTATACCAAGATTAGCGATAAGTAAAATAATTAAAATAACTTCACGCTCACCGATCATTTCAAGCTTTACAGTAAAAACAAAGGAAACAAAAATTACTATGCGGAGACTTAAAAACTCAGTCCAAGGAAAAATAAAATATTCAATGTACAGAATGTTAGTAATTCCAAGAGTGCTAGCAACTTGATCACAAAAGCCAATCCGCCTGGGTTCCCGAAAAACACTTTTGTAAGGTAATAGTAAGGAAAAAAAGAAATAATCATGAAACTTGATAGCATTGAGTAAGAAACCCTACAAGAATAGCGTAAAAAAACAATACATCAGAAATCAAACCGAAAATAGATCACAATGCAACAATGGAACCAAGATCTGTAAAATCTAGAAAAAAAGTTTGATAAATTTGAAGAAAGGGTGACGACTATCCAAAAATAGAGTAAGAAATTCGAAATGTCACCCAGAATAAGTGATACCCATCATCAAAAAGCAATTTAACCTGCCTAATAGCATCAGAGAATTTCTAAAAAAGTGAACAGAAGGGGCTCCAATGAGAGACTCAAGTAAAAAATCCAAGAAGTCAACGAAAGCTACAAAACTTTCTTTTTCCCCAAGGATCTTCACTAAAAAACTGCTAAAATCTAATAGTATATGAACGCTTCAGAACAGTAAAAAAATAAAGTCCTGAAAAAAATATACGGACATCATAAAGGTCGACCCTAAAACTCAAAGAAGAGAATCTTCAGAAAGAGAAGTCCTTATCGTTTTTCTCGCGAATACCCCACAAATTATAAAAATTAGACGGTTTCTGTGTCGAGCGATGAGCGAGAGTAGCAATAAGACTCTTCGGAAAGTTCAGAGTACTAAGATAAAAAAGACATGCCCACAGGAATCAAGCTTAAAAATGTCGACAGGAAAAAAAATAACTTTGTTAAGACTCACAGTGCATAACTGCTCAAGAAACATCCTCCAAAAAAAAAGAAAAAATAATTTTAACTTAGAGAGAGTTAGGAGAGCGATGACATTAGCAAAAAAGGTGCTTTGAAGTTCAATAATTTCAGACAGTATAGTCATCTTGATGAAGGAAACTAAACTGATGTCAAAAATCCGTATCAACCGCTCAAAAAAGTTAAAAGATCGCAGGAAAGCCGTCCTAGTCGTAAATTAAATTAGAAACCCGACGGTAATTTTTCAGTTAAAACAATCAAAAAAGATAATCTGGTTGGAGCTCACAGAAAACAGCAAGAAAATGACCAACGAAGTAAAATCGAAGAAAGTTCACCAGAAAAATCCAAAAGGCAGACCAAAAAACCATAGAATCACAAATAGAACAGTCACAATAATCTGAATAGCACGTCTGCAACTAGTGTTTTCCGAAATAAGAAGGCATATAAATTCGTCAGAAAAAAAAATGGTTCAGATGATGATATACTTCATAGTTCGAGACAATAGTAAAAGAAATAAAGTCCCTCAAAGGATAGCAAAAATAGGAAAGAGAGCTCAATAAAATTGAAAGAGCTGCAGTCAAAGAGCATCTAAAAAAAAGCTAACAATAGAAAGAAAAATTAGAAAATTTATGATAACAGTAGTGACTAGCAAAGCGATATATTGCTCGCCCCTCGTAGTAAATCAAGAGGTTCGAGAGATAGTAAAGACAAAGCTCGAAAAAGTTAAACTAATGCACCCAAAAAGTAAAAGTCAAAGAAACAGAATCATTAAAGTAGTATTTTGTAGAACTCTGACGAAGAAGAGAATTGGTAAAAGAAAAATTAGATAGGTAAAGGTAGACTAACTCGAACTAAGAGGCTAGATTAGTAACCTAAAATTAAAATCTCCGACAAGAACGAAAAATCGACAAAAAAGTAAAAGGAAAGAATGACTAATGAGACTGGATAAAACAGGAAAAATAAAAAATTGGGGAAAAACTTCAGAAACAGCGGAGAAAAAACTGAAGTTCTGGTGTCATCAGACCAATAATCCAAAAATCATTCTTTAAACAAGCAGAATAAAAAATAACACAAGCATGGAGGTGGAAACCAAGGGTCAGCATCAGGAGAACAATTTAAAAACTCCAACCTTGATAAAAAATAGAGCAAAAAGAAATAAAAAGTTAGGGAAAATGGCTAGATATCGGTATCGGAATATTAATCTAAGAGCAACAGCAAAGGTAAAAAACGAAAAAACGGGGGAAAAAGCTAGATTTCAGCATCAGAACATTAGTCCAAAAGCAAAAGTAAGGGTAAAAAGCAAAAAAATGATTAAAAATAGTAAAATTAGAAAGCAACGCATGGGTTAAACAAGGTATCAAGCGAATAAAAACCGAATAAAATCAATAGAAAAGTGATAAAAAAGGAAAAACAAATTTCAAAGGAATAGTCTTAGGCAAGATAATAGTCCAAAAGCAACTCAATGCAGTCAGAGCAAAAAGGATCATCGGACTAAAGTAAAAAAAGCTCAACATAAGAGCTAGAGTCGGAAGAAAACACATACCTTGACAATAAATACGACTAAGAATAAGGATCAGAGAGCTAGGAAAGTGAGTTCAAGGATTGCATCAAAGAGAAGATAACCGAACGAGACAATGGAATAGCAGGCAAGGAATCTTACCACAGCGACAAAAGTTCAAGCACTAATAAGTCAGAGAAAAAGAATCCGCTACAGCATGTCTCAGAATAAAAGGAAAAAGATATACATACCGTAAGGAAATCGAATCTTGCACAAAAAAACCGCGAAACACTAAATGCAAAAGTCAATGGAACTCGATCCAGTCGATTGACCAACAATAAAATCGACCATTCTCTCTAAAAAATGAACCCCGGAGTAAACAAAGACAATTCTTTGAAAAAACACGAGAAAAATCAGAAAAATCATGAGAAAAGAGTATCAGATAACCCAATAAAAAGTCGAGAAAGCCAAGATAGAAAAATATAGAAAAATAACAAAGATGCTAGTAGGTTTTTAAAATAAGAAAAAATAACAGAAAAAAGAAGTGAACATTCGGAGTCCAAATCCGAGAAAAAGGGAAAGAAACACTCAGAATTAAACAGCGTAGAAAAAGTAGCCAAGGACAAGCAAGGCCCAAAGAAACTGAGTTCGGAAGCTTTGAAAATCGAGGAACACTCTGAACCCAAATCCGAGAAAAAGGGAAAGAAGCACTCAGAATTAAACAGTGTAGAAAAAGTAAGCAAGGAGGAAAAAAAACTGGAGGAGGATTCTAAAGAAACTACCAAATCATAAGAAAGTAGAGATCCCGAAAGAAAAGAATAGAAGCACTCACAATCAGGAGTAATGTAGGAAATGAGTGAAGAAGCTGCAAAATAAAGCGAAAAAGTAATTGAGGTCGATGATTAGTCCTCAAAAGAGCAATAGAATTGTGAAGACAGCTAATAGGGTAAAGAAAATAGGTAGATTAAAATTAGCGGGTAAATTTCAGATGGGTAAAGGCAAGACGAAGGCTCATCTTGTCACGAAAAATAAGAGTCTTTGTTACGACAAACTCTTGGAAATGAAAATAAATAAAGTGGTGAATCATAGAAAAAATAATCGTAGAGTCATTCTCTACTGGCAGATGACCCTAAGATGGGTAGTGGTAGTTCATTAAAGGGGAAAAGTGACAGTCTGTAGAGAAAAAAAGAGCAGTCAAAAGAAACTAACGGACAGAAAAAACAAAAGAACGAAAAAGTGAAAGAAAAATAGCGAGTAGAAGAAAAATAGCAGGTAAAACAGAAATAAAAAAAGAAATAAAAAGCATCGAAATCAAAACCCAAGAAAACTAGTACCGAGTCCCAAAAAAATAACGAGTCTCTCTAGAAATGCTAAGAAATGCCGAAAGAAAATTAGGCTTCCGAAAATTAAAATTGTGACTAATCCTCAAAGAGAGAACCACTCTAAAGAAAAAGCAAAGAACAACTCTAAAGAAAAAGCAAAGAACAACTTTAAAGAAAAAGCGAATAAAGAAAAAGTTCAAGTAAAAATTCAGCCTCGGGGTCTAGCAATAATAAATCAAGTGAAGAAAAAAAGACGGTATCCTTTCCAGATGAAGAGTAATAGAAATTCTAAGACCTGGATAGGTCTATCA
>JAOWAT010101113.1:0-10572 GCA_028571025.1 Longipedia americana
CTTCTTTGGATCGGTACTGTTTCTACGGCCTTGGATTTGGAGTGAGATCAGCGCCAACAGGCGACCCAACTGGAATATCGGTTTGGTGGTCTCGGGTTTGGAGCCAAGGTAGTCCAAATCGCCTGGGGAGGATTTACATGATGAGCAGTGAAATGTCGTAAAAACAAAAAATTATGCAACCAGACTTTCTTTGACAAATTTTTTCCAAAACTGAGCAGAAATATTTAGCGAAACTGAGAAAAAAATCGCAAAACTGAGGTTTACGAAATTCTTAGGCGTTGAAAAGTTCTCATTTGACGCGATAATCAACAAAAGTGAATTTTTTTGCTGAAATATCATCATTTTTGGGTAAATTTTCAAGAATTTACAAGAAATTTGTTAATTTTGAAGCTAAATTTTCCAAAAACTGAGGAAAGTTTTCTAAATTTTTCCAAAACAGATTTTTTTTCAAAACTGAGAATTTTTTCCTCAATTGGTCTCAGATTGTTTACCTCGAGACAATCAACACTGCTGCCTTACCTGTGTTTAATAGGTACAAGAGACTCAACTCCATGAGCCCCGGGTTGGAGTAACTGTCCTTAGAGATGCATTCCCGACACTTTAGGGTTAATTCCTTTCTGCCATTGACTTCCTGATTTAGAAGAGAAGTTTGGACTTCAGTCGAGAGTGTTTCTGAAAATGAGGAGTGCTTTTTTGACAATTGTTTTCAAAGTGATGTTACTACTACCTTTGTTCAAACTCAAGTATAGTGATTCTGTTGATTTCTTGTAAAATCAAGAAATTTTGTCTTTAGTTTGAGTTAGAGGAAGCATTTTTCTAAAATTGAATATATTTTGAGAGAACTAGCGAATTTCAAATAGATATTCTTGAGTTTTTATTTTTATTTTTATATAAATGAGCAATTTGAAATTCCCTTAGTCTGAAATCCATCCAGAATTTAAATAAATTTTCATATACAGTGTGCCTCGAGTGTTTTTACGGCAGGTTTATTAAAAATGGCAAAATTTCATTTTTTTTAGTTTTTGTGATTATTTTTTTAGAATTTCACTTGAGTTCTCAAAAATTTGAATTTTTAGAAACCCCCTTTTTGACGAAATGGGAGTTTGGCCAAATTTTGTATTTCTAAATTTTTCTATTTTTTGGCAGTTCTTTTAAAAAATTTGGGCTGAGAATTTTTTATTTGTGAGCGAGTAACAAGAAACCCTTGGCCGAGGATTGTTTTATTGAAGTAACTTTTGAACTGGATTTTCGAACCAGGGGTGCATTTTAGATCTGACAATCAAGTGGAAAATTTGTTGATTGATGCCTTAAAATTTTAATTTATTAGTGGAATTTTTTCCAAAAACTCACAGTATCAATGTAAATTGGCTTAGACTTATTTAGTGGCTCCATCTAGAATTTTTCCTTTTGATTTTATGACTAATGTAGACATTTTTGAAAATTGTGCGATACATAAAATTTAATTCTATACATAAGGTCTACATATTATGATAAAAAAATTTCAGTAATTATGCATAGAAGATTCGCAAATGGACTCAAAAGTTTACTACATAAGAAAATCCTCGGGCAAGGGTTCTTTGTTACTCGCTCACATTTGCAAATTTTGGCAAACATAAAGCCTGTAAGTATTCACAACAGCAGTCGAAAAACACACCTGATAACGAAGCCGCAAATAGATTTTTCTCCAGATTCTTTTGTGAACCGATGAAGGAATAGCACTCCAGAGCCATTTTCCTGGCCTGACACAAATTCAATTGATTGGCCTTGGCAAAGAGCACGAACAAAAAGTCCCCTTCGACGCCTTTAGGGAAGTTCATACGCATCACTGTGTCGCTCAATAGCCACTTGCTGCTACACCGCCGGGCAGAAGTCTTGAAATCACTAAATGAGGAAGGTGTTTTCAGATAGAGTGTGTTAATTTGATTAAAACCAAAAGTTAATTAAAAAAGCAATTTTTCTTTAACTAAAATGACAGATTTTGATGGAATGAAAGTTTCAACTGAAAATGGAAAATTAAAGAGATTTTCTATTAAAATTGACTCCCCCCCCCCAAATTTATATTAATAAAAATTACTTACATTTTTAAACTACTCTATAAAAAGACTTTGAAGTATTTTATTCACTTCTACTCAATAATTTTGGATAAAAATAAAATAAAAAATAAAATGATTAGCTATTGATAAGGAGGATTTTTTCTCTTGTTGATAAATCATTGAGTAATCTTTGGGCCAAATTTTCAATTTCAGAATTAAAATTTGTCAAGAATTTTATAGAGTGCGCTTCATTGAGTAGGGCCACAGGGAATAACTAATTGATGATAAACTATTCACATAATTTTTAAAGTGAAAGATGTCATTTATCATAGATTAGTTATTCCTGGTGGCCCCACTCAAAGAAACCCACTCTGCCTACATAAGCTTTCAGTGTCTGATGATTCTCTTTCGACAAAATTTCAAATTTTGAATAAACATGTGTTAATATTTGTACAATCTTTCTTGCAACACACCTGTTCAAAGTCTTCAGTAGAGACCACAAACTCGAGAAATTACTGGTGTTCATAATCTGGAGCAACAAATCTCTTTTCTTAATTCGGGCGTGTTTTCGTTTTCGGGATGAACCAGTTGATTTGCCGCCCAACGATCTCGAAATGGGTTCTAAACCGGTTTCTTTGGAGATGTCGACAAACACTTTTTTGTCCACTGTAGGAGAGGATAATTTATTCACACATTGACGATAAATCGCATGCATTTGCGATTTTTCTGTTTTACAACTAAATTTTAAAATATGTTTTATCGAAAAAAATTGGATTGAGTTCCCCAAAACTAAGAATTTTCTAATTAATTCGATTTTTCTGCGAAATATGGATTGAAACAGTCTTTCAGAGGTACAATTATTGGAATTCCATTGATTTACACTTCTGAAAATATGTGAAGATTACACTGAAACTCTATAAATAATTTTACGAATTGTACTTGGTCAAATTTCTTATTTTGAGCTTTTCACACTTTTGACTTATTTTCGCAAAGGCGCAATTTTTCGAAAATGAAGCGAATAAAAACCTGTAAGTCTATCTGCATCAATTGTCTTTGGGCTGATTAAATGATTTTCCATCCTGTACTGAAACCCTAAATCGGCCTTTTTGTCGTCTAAGAGCGTCTGACGGAATCCGACACTTTTCACGTTTAATGAAGCCACTTTCAGCTTTTCGTTCTTCTCCATGCACGATTTGGCCTTTCCTGAAACGAAAATTGAGACTCGAAATTTAAAAGTGAACCCCTCCTTAGGTTAATTGAGGTGCTTCAGAAGAATTTTTTTTTTCAAATAAACTATGGCACAATTTGTGAGAAAACGATGTTTAACTTTATTGCAGCAATTTCTTCAAATTTAAAAAAATAAGCAAAAAATGACAATTTATTCATTCTTTTGCTAAAAAAAGATAAACTCTGAGCTGATTACTTTAAAAATAGATATGTATTTTTAAGTTTCTTGTAGAAATTATAGAACTTTTCCATTTGACCATTCTCCAAAGACTTTCAGTAGTGTAATCAATGGATACCTATAGATTACACTCCTGAAATTCTTTGGAGGCAACACAATATCTAAACAAAGCCACTTACCATAATCTTCATTGAAGATGTAATACCCAGTTAGATTAGTCAAGATATTCGAAACAGAGACATTATTGGAGACATTTTCCCAATGCGCATCCATCAGCGAAACTCTTTTACCGTCTGGATCCAATTGGAACGACTTGGGCGAGGGTTGTCCCTTTTGGGCAATGTTCCAACTGAGAAGGCTCTCAAGGATATTAACGGCGTGTGGGGTGACTTGGCCCAATGTGGACAGGATTTGGTCCATGTTGACGAAGACGCCGGTCTCTTGAGCCATTAACGGTTGGTTGCCTTCGTTTAGAGGGTGCGTTTCAGTTAAAAGATATTGATTTGAAGGAAACACAAATTGTGTAAGTTCCAATTGAAGACATTCAAAAGGAGTGATATCTATGCATATCCATGGATGTCACTCCTGAAAATCCTCGGACATTACAAAAAATTGAAAGTTTATTAACCAAGTATGAATTACAAGAAAATTATGATTTTCTGTAAGAACAAAAACCAGAAATCAAATCAAAATTTCAATTATACAATTTGAATTTTTTTTTGACTTAGAACTTATTTTCCAAAGAGGACAGTTTCGTGGGTTATGTCCTGACTAAGAAGTTTTTTATGTAGTAAATTTTGTCGAAAATTTAAAGAATCCCACGAAACTGTCCTCTACTCCTTATTCCTGGAAAAAATGTTATTTTGTGTTAAAATATTCCAAACAAAGGTTTAAAATATGCTTAGATTTTGCTTAAGTTTTTGAAATTTTGCTGGCTTTTATGCTTATAAAGTTAATGCTTGTAAAAAAGAATTGAGTGTATTGTCAACTTCTGTTTAATTAAAACGCACCTTTGCTGTTAGGAATAGAAGGCAAATTGACTTGGGGAATGATTTCCAGAACCCATCTGCAGTAGAAGACAAGGGCGAAAATCGATTTTTTGTCGAATTTCTGAAATTCTTTTTGAGATTTTTCAGATTCGTGAATGTTTTTGACCCACTGTTCCATTCCAGTCACCTGAAATAAAAGTGAGAATGATTAAGTTGAGATGACTCAACGGACATTTAAAACGGATTTTTTTTTCTTAAGTTAGGGTTTGCGCACAATTCAATCAAAAATGTCTTTTGCAAATGTCATTTTTGCAATGACCTAAATCTTGATTCGGGTGTTCAACAATGATAGAAGTCACCAAACTAAATGTCACAAGTTTTTATTTAGTAACAATTGCCTAAAGACCTTCCTTCCCTTCCCAGGATGTTATTATTACCCTCATTAATGTAAGATTATTGGTAAAATGTCTCAAATCATTTTGAACAATCACAGTCACCTCGTAGAAATAAAAATCTTCACAACAGGATTATATAAGAACAAGAACTTGCAATAATCAATCATAACAACAAGCATTCCATTCCATTCAGAATGATTAAGTCTAAGATCTGGAGATACGACCCTCTCCGCGAAAAAGCACATTATGACACGCAAGAGCGCTATGCGACACTACGCGGGTAAAAACTCAGTCAAAATTTACAAAAAACTCAGTCAAAATTTACAAAAATGGGCTAAAGATTAGTTAGGCTCGAAATGTGGCAAAATTAAGCGTGCCATCAGATCAGTCATTCTGCCTGTTAATAGCATACCTGCAACAATATTTCCGCGAGTTGATTTTGGAGCGAGAGCGGGACCATTTCCGTGAGTGCCGTCAAATTCCAGTTCAGATAGGAACAAATCTGGAGGATCATTTTCCGGATTTCCAGATGCTTCCTCTCCGGATTGATTTCTCCGGCGGAGTCATTGCCGGCACCGGGTGCTCCGGCGGCTGCGGCGTTTGAGGCTTCTTTCCGGCAAATCTGTTTGAGGAATTCCTTGAAGATGGGTGTCAGTTTTTCTTTGGAGATGTTCCTGGAGAAGGCCTCCAATAGGAGTGGAGGTTGGAGGATCAGTTGGAAGGAGTCGTAGTCACCTCCGGAATCGCCTCCCATTTCTGCGGAGGAAGCAACCATTTTGGGAGAATAAATTATTTCATGACTTGACTCGCACCCCCAAAAAATGTTTTGTTTACTAAATTCAAAGACCTCTACATTAGGAGAAGGATGTATCTTGACTAGTGACATCTGGAAACCAAAAACACTAAACCAAATTTTAGTAGATTTTTCTTCTCTCAATTTTACTTAGAATTTTGAAAATCTTCAAAAAGTTTCCCCAAAACTTTTCAAATTTTAAATCTGGGAAAGACATTCCTGTAGGGCGAGCCACATACATTTCAATCTGAAAAAATTTCGAATTTCCGCCTCTTTTGTTTATATTTGGTCAAAAACCGGCTAATCTCCTTTTGCAGGTGGCACTTTTATTTGCAGCGCCTCATGTGCCCAAATTGTACGGCAAGACCAACCAGGTATTTAACCACTACCGTAATTTTGTCGTTTCCGGTGAAGTAAAGGTCAGTCCTGCCGTAGAAAATGGGCGCACAACAAAGTGTGAAAGAAAAATCCGGTTGACACCCCAAAACTTATCAACCGGTTAATTCGAAAGACAATAAACCAGTTATTTGAAGTAACCGGTTAATCTATTTTGGGTGTCAACCGGATTTTTCTTTCACAACCCTCAACAGTGCCGAAAATTACAGAAGTTCGAACCAGGTATTTAACCACCATCCACAATTAACAGATCCGTATTAAATGAAGGTCAGTATTTCCGTAGAAATGAAGCGCGGACAAAAGTGTGGAAGAAAAAGCTTTCCGAAAACGATTAACCGGTTTTGGGTGATGTCTTAACCGGTCCAAAGAGCGAAAACAAACAAGAAATTCTCGGAATCTCGTGTCTAATTTTAATTCCAGTTTCCAGTAATTTTTCCAGATCTTCCAACCCCCAAGTTTTGATGTAGAATTTTCAGTTTTGTTTTATCAGTTTCTGTGTTTTAGTCCGCTAGATGGGGTCTATTTTGGATTAACTTTAGTTGTTATTGTTCCACGTAACATTGTAACAAATGTAAACATTGCAAAGTTGGAAGTGGGAAGGAATGGAGATGAAAGATTTCCTGCTTGACAGAATCCCATTGATGCCCGGTGGCATTGGTGGGAGCACCAGAAAGCCCGGGACTCCGGCAGCTCCGGAAGGGACTTCAGTGGTGCTCAAGACGGAAATCATCGGCAAAGTGAAACGGCTCCTGGATGAGTCCGTGTCACTTCTGGAGTCGTCCCAAAAGTGTGAAGGTTATGAAGAACTCCTGGATTTGGTGAAGGGGGATGAAGAGAGGATTGATTTGCTGGAGGTGACTTCCTCAGATCAGCTGTGGATGTATCTCAAATGGGTCCAGGTAAAGGAGCAAGGGCCGAGAAGTGATATGTCAATACGTACCATATTACCTTTTATTGTCCTACCCTCATGTATGCCCCACAACCCTGACTCTGAAAACAATTATAGCCCACCCTCTTGTATTGCTCCATGGGGTTGTCTGTACTTTTTGGGCCAATTTACTTTATAAATTAAAAGTAAGTGCTTCATTTCAAATTTGCAAAAAAATGAAAAAAATATTTGAATACAGGTTGATCTTTTGGTATATGTCAGATATTCTGAGACCATCGGTGAACCTTCGACTTTTTTATAGCCTTATGTCAATTTACATCATTCTCTCACATTTCAAAATCTAAAAAACCATGCTTGTCAACTTCTCTGAGTTTGAAGGGCCCTTTTCCAATTCTGGCTCCTTATCTGACCCTGGCCCTTGTTTCAATTCCAGGTCCTGCAAGACATCCATCAAAAACTGGAGGCGGACCTCGAACAGACCCACCTGGACTCCTGCCTCACCTTGTACAGAACTCTTTCGCAACTGGCCATTGCGCTCTCTATTTCCTCGTGTCAAAACCTGAAAAAATACGCTCTGGAATTGCTCGAATTCTGGCATAAAACCCTCGCCGAGAAACTGACGCAGGACTTTGAGGCTATGTTGGCGGACTATAATTGGCCCCAATACCTTCTAGGTGGCGTTTTAGAGTTAACAGTCAATATTTTTGTGATCTCAATAGACTTACTGGGTGTAAACTAAAAATATCCATTGATTGCACTCTCATTAGTCTTTGGAAAATTGCACATTTGCTAAGAACTTCCTAAATTTACTGAAATGTTATATGAGGTAGCCCAAGGAGATTTTACAATAATTCAAAATTTTGTGATTTGAAGTACCTACAATTTTCATTTGTAATTTTACTTCCTTTATCACCTACAGAAAGAATTAAGTAATTATCTCTTTTCCTGAATGCGATATTTGAGGTTTAATACTGACTTTTTAATGAATTTACTGCATAACGGAAAACTTTAAATGCGTTTTTCTCAAAATTGTGCGAAAAAACTATTGTAAAAACTCCTTGGGGCACCTCATTATATATATCAATTCACTTCCTCGTTGAAAAGAATGATGTTCATGAAGTGAAAAATGTATTTATGAAACCATTTGTAAACAAGTCACATATCGGGCCTAAAACTTGACTTGATTTTTTAGTATCCTATAAAAATGGAATGCCAAACATAATTTTGTTTTTGATTTCATTTTCAATTTATTTCTTAATGTATCAGGAACTTTGTAGTCTATATCTTTCAATTTACTACAAGATTAACTAAACATGCAATTGCAGGCTTTTTTATTCGCAAGATTCACGTTTTATTAAATAACGTAAAATCTTGTATTTGCAAGTTTTTGCGTTTTTGGAGCTGAGTTTTTGAAAAATTTTGGTAATATTTTGCAAATTTTACTACATAAGCTATTTTCTAGACCTGAGTTTTTCGAAAATTTTATGAGTTTTTTACGAAAAAATTGAGTTTTAGACCAATTTTGGGCCTGAGTTTCTCAAAAATTTTGCAAAGAAGAAAGCCTGGATAGTGCTCTTGCAATTTATGGACATAACTTTTGTTCCATCCTTCAACCTAAGTTGAGAATTATGATTGGTTCAAAATTGTCAAATATATTTTTTGACAACAGAGACATCTATCTTTCTTTAATGAGAATTCTAATGGATTTGATGAAAATCCTTTTTATTTCTACCCTACTGCCATCTCTGAATGAGAAGGGGTTATTTTGTGTGCATTTTGAACAGATTCCCAAATTTTTATTAACAGGAAAAACCGTATATGAAAGCATATGGCCCAAAACTCACGATTTTGTACGATTCTGTAGCAATCTTGTACACTTTTTTCATTGAAGTCAAGCTAATAGGAGACATGTGCTATTATACAAATAGGGGTATAGCAAACGTGCTGACCCATTTCAGGCTTTTTTGCCTAAATTTTTGAGAAATTCATGGTCGAAATCGGTCAAAAACTCGATACTTTCCGAAAATTATGCGAAAAATTCAGAAAATTTTCCAAAAACTCAGCTCCTGAAAAATACCCATGTAGTAAAATTTCTAAAAAAATGACTCAAATTTTCCTAAAATTTAGCTCCAAAATCGCAAGAACTCAAAATTGGTCATTTTGGCGAAATCTATGAAGTCGGCAAAAAAGCCTGAATATGGAGAAATAACTAAATCAACAGATTTTTACATAAAAATCTTTTTCTAACAATTTTATTGTTCTTAATTGCCTCTATGATAAAAACACTTTTATAAAGGAGATTTGCTTCATAAATTTGGTGAATGAAAATGATGCTGCGTACGATTTCCTATAAGAAACGTGTGTTGTATTATTTGAAATGAGATCCAAAATGTCTTCAACAGGAGGCAACAACAACAATACTTATCAAATTTATATTTTGAAATTATGATTTTTCACCAAAAACTCAGCCCATACAGGCCTTTTTGCCCATTTTATAGATTTGGTCAAAACTTATAGAATTGGTCAAAAATTAAAGAATTGGTCAAAAAATTTTGCGATTGTGGAGCTGAGTTTTTGGAAAATTTGGGTCATTTTTTACAAATCTTTCTGCATAAGCGTTTTTTAGGAGCTGAGTTTTTGGAAAATTGTCTGAGTTTTTTGAAAAATTTTTGGAAAATATCGAGTTTTTGACCGATTTTGACGCTGAGTTTCTCTAAAATTTTGGCAAAAAAAGCCTGCCATACAAGTGTTCCTCAATATTCTAGAATGAAATTTTCTATTTACGCGAGAGCCAAATATAAACTGGGCATTTCAAAGCCACTTGAGTAAAATTCCAAAATATTTTGTTTTCATACAGAAAGAGAAAGATTGGTTCGAATTCTTCTATTACATTTATTAAACTCTAAAAGGAGACAGAAGTCAAAAACTATTTTGGGATCATGAGAAAGAGAAAGAGAGTTTTAACAATAGATAAAACCATGGATGAATAGGCCGTTTCATAAAATTTTCAAAAATTCTGGCTACCATTTTCAAGATTTTTTTGCCCCGATTCCAAATATGGTTTTATTTTTTCATGATCATGTTATGTAAGGACCGTTCAACAAGCCATCAAAGTTTACTTCATAAAATGGGCTCTAATTAAGTGAATAAAAGCCTGCACTGAAGTAAATTTTAAAGGCTTGTTGCATGATACTTGTATGAATTTCTTGCAATTAATCATTCCAATGAAGTTTGCCAGAGTTTTACAATTCCAAATGGTTAAATGTGCAATAAATCCTCAAACAAAAACTGGTTTTACTCTAATTATGTTTAGGGGTAATTTATTCATGAGCCCAACGTGACTTTTGACTTCAACATCCCTTTAACTGAAATTATAATGTGAAATTATTACACTCTTTTTGTTTTATAAACATATGGTTTATAAGCATATTAGGGTAGAATTTGGCCTAAAAATTAGCATAATATAAGCATTAATGGTACCCTAAATTTTTGGTCAATTTACGATTTTTGGCAGAAATTTTAGCTTATAAAACATAATGTTCCGGAAAAAATTTTTGCGCCGATACCGCCGCACGACAATTTTTGGGCTTTACAGTGAATTTAAGATGGTTTTATAAAATATTATCGAAGAAACTCACCTCTTAATAGGGTCTCTAGTATATGCCCCAAAAA
>JAOWAT010101224.1:0-10567 GCA_028571025.1 Longipedia americana
TCGACGGGTAGCATTCGCCATTCGTCGATGGACTCTGTGCTTGCTTCCATCACTGTGTAGCATTAGCCATCCGTCGATGGGTAGCATTCGCCATTCGTCGATCAGCTGTAGATAAAGTTGCACTGAGAGAAACGAGAAAAAAAAAAGGAAAATAGTGGCGCCTAGAGCTGATGGCTTTGCCACAGCTAATAAGGAAATCTTGTGATTTGGTTGGTTGGTTTGAAGAGCGACTTTGTTGTTGGTTTCAGAGGCTTTATGGTGTTTGATTAAAACAATTGTATTGACTTCACTCCTCAAAGTCTTTGAATTGATTATCTTAAATTTTTTGAAGTAACCCCAGGTTATTTTCTTTAAACTATTTGAAGTATCACCTTGCCGTCAATCATATTAATTTCTTACTTATTTGCGATTAGAAATTATGTCTGACTACAAGTACAAGGTGCTATTTTCATATTTAGAAATAAACTTTGGGTTACTTTTTTAACACAAAACACAATTCCTATTAAAAATACGTACATGTATTTTGTAAAATTGTACGGGCAGGCAACAGGTCCAAAAGTGAACTTTCAGTACAACTTTTGGTGCTAAGCCACTTGACTGATCAGGAGAGTTCATTTTGGTATGAATCAATGTACCTTTGTACCAAAAACTTATTTGGGCTGTAGCATTGGAATATTTCCTGAAAAATAAAGGATTTCCTAAATTTTCCAGCCAATTTGGAAGGCCCATAATAACATTGGAATTTCAGTAAATCCTTTATTTTTCAGAAAATATGCAATTGCTAAAAACCAAATACGTACTGATAATTTAGTCCTTGGAACCAAGATACATTGATTAATACAAAATGAACATTCCAGACCAGTCAAGTGGCCTAGCACCAAAAGTCGTACTGAATTCCCTAAAAATGGTTTGAGAAGAGGATTGCCTTCCCAAACAAATGTGATTTAAGTAAACATTGAAGCACCAAAGTAATACTAATCAAGGAAGACTCTACATATGTAGAACCTTCCTTGTAATAATAAGACAAAAGTTGATCTAAGTGGAATTTAAAGCTCGGAGTTTATTTTCAGATGAAATTCATACATACACAATCTTAAGATCAAAATTGTACAAAGTCACTTTATATCTTTTGTTGTTCTTTTAATTTGAAGTGGGAGGGGGGGGGGTGCAAAAAGGTGACATGCATAGGGTAAATGTGAGCACAATCGGCCAAATGAGGATTGTAACTTTAAGATGGACAATTTTAAGACTTTGTTCTCTCTGACTTCAAAACTTACAAGAGTAAGGGGTGTTTAAGAAACTAGAAAATATCTAGTTTCTAAATCTACTAGCTTTGAAGGCTCAGAAAACAAAGTCTTAAAAATGGGTATCAATCTAAAAGTTACAATCCTCATTAATTCGATTGTGCTCATAAATAATAGTTTGAATTAACGTTGGGGGTTAATAGAAAAGTGAGTGTAACAAACAACCTAAATTATTGTATGAAATTTTATGGATTTCTTTATACAATTTAGTCAACTTTGTAGAATGTTGATGCAGCGAAATACGATCAAAATTTTTGTACATTCAATAAGTAATTCATATTCTTTTAGATTGAAAGAGACTAGTTTGAGATCATGATATGGCTTTTTTAATGACAAGATTTTTTCGTGACTTTATTTTTTGGAATTGACTCTTTAGATACTTGAGGCAGATATTAACAAAATTTCAAAGTTTTGAATTCTTGAAATGCGGCCTTGCCATTGAATTCCGTGCATTTTTAAAAAATTATTTCATGCCAAATATTTTAATAAAGGAGAGAAGGGACATTTTAAGGCAAATTTATATGTTTTTTTTTAGATTTTTTCTAATCATGGAAATCAAGTGGATTGCCCCATTAAAAAGCAATAATTTGAAAAATTAGCATGTCAATATTCCTCTAAGTGAAGTTTTTGTAATTTTACAAAATTTTTGGAAATATGGAATCAACTTTATCACTCAAGGGCTGAACTGGGTTAGTTAGAATATCTTTGGCGAAGATAGTGTTTACAGTAGACCGGGGTAAAATGGACCCGGGCCCCCACTTAAAACGCTTAACTTTGGTTATTTTTAAAATTCTGATAGAAATTTGTGGCTAATTTTCAAATGGATCATGAATTGAAGAAAAAGTATAAAAAGAATTAAAATTAAGCGTTATAAGCGGGGAGGGGGGTCCATATTACCCCAATCCACGGTACTTTTGCATTCATTTCTTTAGCGAGGATCTGTAGATTTGATGCTTCTTCCTCAAATGATGAGCGAGTGATGCATCATTTTTGAACTTTGCTCCACAGACCGAGCAAAAGCTTTCTTCGCCGCCCATGTGCACCACCCGAACGTGTCTTTTAGAATGCTGATAAGTGGAGAACTGCTGACTGCAAATCAAGCACTGACCCCGTCTCTCGGGCAGTCTCACCACATAGGCGTCCATGCCGTCAAGGACATTGTTGTCAGTGTCATCTGCAACAAATAGAGAGAAAAAGTGGCCTTTGCATTACCATGTTACTTTTACTTTTTTCAGCTTACATTCTATAAATTTTCTCCTTATGTCTAACACCTATTTCTAATTGTTGGGTTCTTAATTACTACATTAAAAATTGACACAGTCAGGTTAACCTTGGTAAAAATAAGCGTTCTTTGCATAAATGACTGATTATACCAATTTTGAACAGAGAGATGTAAAAGATCAAGAAGTAAATGAAAATAAAATAAAAAATTGTGATGAAAAATAAAAATCAAACAAAAATGAAAATAAAACAAAGAATGAGTTAATTTTCTTTTGCTGCAGACGACACATCATTAATGTAACATCCCAAAATTTTCAGGAATGTAATCAATTGATATTCATGGATTGCACTCCTGAAAGTCTTTGATGATTACACATTCTGTCCTTCACCAAATTATTAATGTCTCACCTTTTTTCTTTGTCATTAATATGATCAATTTTCATGATAGTCATTTCACCTTTTAACGACACACCTTTTAACGACATTTCACTATTTAACGACATTTTTGTGTTTCCCAAATCATAACATTATTACTTAAAGTTCACCTTTTAACGACACTTTCACCTTTTAACAACATTTTGGGTGCCTCCCAAAAGTGTTAAAAGGTGAAGTGACTGTATTACTACATCATTACATAAATAAATAATAGTAATACATAATACAATCTTAAACCATTATTATATTGTCTGACTTTTACTGGGTGCTTTAAATTTTGCGTTTTTCGTTGATTTTCAACTTTTTCTTTGTGAAGTAATTTTTTCACATTACGTCGCACTACTGTAGATACTGTGTCTTTGCCTAAGATGGTGGAGTTTGATGTCCAAATTCTTCGACATCCAACGAGTTAAGTAGCACAACTGTAGATATTGTGAATTTGCCTCAAGTGGCTCCTTAGGTACTCCCTATTCTTGAGCTGTTTCTCTGGGCATTCACTGGGTTAAGTTGCACTACTGTAGATACTATGAATTTGCCTAAGATGGTTCTTTAGGCATTCTTCGTTTTTGAGTTTGAAGTCCCTTGGCGTCCTGTGGGTAAAGTTTCTTTGCTGTAGATAACGAGGATTGGCCAAAGATGGTTCAGGCGCTCGTTATTCTAGAGTTGTTTATGTGGGCATCCACTTGCTTAAGTTGCACTACTGTAGATACTATGAATTTGCCTAAGACATCTCTTTAGGCACTCCCTGTTCTTGAATTTGAAGTCCTTTGGCGTCCACTGGGTTAAGTTGCACTACTGTAGATACTATGAATTTGCCTGAGATGGCTCTTTAGGCACTCCCTGTTCTTGAGCTGTTTCTGGCAGATGTGACACTCTGGACGTTCGAAATAAGCGGGACTCGAGTGAACGTTCCTTACGTGCCGTTTGGCGTGTGCGTGGGAATTGAAGGTGCGCCCGCAGATCAGACATCTGGAGTTCTTATCCCAAGGCTGCTTCTCCACATATTGGCTCGGCTCGAAATCTGAAAGACGATTGGTTCACTTGAATTCCAGGATTATATGGCACAGAGTTCCAGTCATAAATATTAATTCAGGGGTCTTTTGAGTCAACATTCCATGATAAAACAGCGCAAAATTTCAGATTCATTAAAAATGATAGACTTCATCTTAGAATAATTCCCAGATAAACTCAAGTTATTTGTCAGAATGAACCAATTTGACCAATTCAAAAAATTTTAGGATCCGAAATTAATTGCTTTTAAACTGTACCTAGAAATTTATTTCTCATAATAATTCATTTAGTACAAAGCTGATGTTTCCATTAAAAAAGTGAATGTCCCAAGAAAATTGTAGCACTCAGCATCAGACTTTGGGTCAAAATGAAATATTGCTAATAGCCTCAATTTTAATGGGACATAGAAAATAAAAAGACTAAATTTTAAAATTCATGACATATTTATTTTCTTATCAGAAATAGTGTCACAAAAAATAATGCAATCAAATCTCACACGTGAAAAAATTATAATTTGTTGAAATATTTCGCGAAGTAACTTCGTAAATTTCAGCATCACAAATAATATCTCTTATGATTTTCAGGAGTGTAATCAATAGATATCTATTGTCTACACTCCTGAAATTTTTAGAGATTATTAAATATCAAAATAGTTTTATAAAAGAAATGTGAATACAATAGGCATAATTAAAATTCTAAATTTTAAATTACCAATTTTAAGAAATGTTTTTTCACTTCAAGACATGTGTATGAGTCTCCTTTTGTTCCCAGCGTCCAGTTAACTACAAGATTAACTAAACAAGTCATCTTTGGGCTGTTTGGGTTGGTGTCACTCCCCTTTATCAGATATCATGTGTGTCCACTTGTGTATTAAGTCAAGGCGGCCATAAGAAGCTGCCAAAAGAAATGGAGAGATCATTTCCGACCATTTTCGCCGTTGGTTGATCCGAGCGTAAAGTGACTTTGCAAAGCGCGGCGATAATGGACGGAAAAGACCAAGGCCAAATCTCTCCATCTCGAATAAGTTTTGGCTTTTTAGTGTCGCTATGATTTAATATACAAGGTAAGACTAATAGAGTCTAAAAGTTAATTGTAGCAAAATGTCAATTTTAATAATTTTGTTGTGTTTAGTTAGTCTTGTAGTGAATTTGAATTTATTGCAAGATAAACATTGAAAGTTCCTCACACATTTAGTGATTTAATGCAGAAATATAATTCTACAGAGGGCATATTAAAATATTGATACACCCTTTTATGGGGTAGTCATGGCAATACTATTTTGGGGGGCTGTGGGGCCTGAAAGATTTTCCTGTTCAGTTTCAAGCACTTTTCTAGACTCAGTGCACCCACCTGAAGCTGTTTGGAACAAAAATTCTGATTTGGTTTCAAATTTCGTTCGGGCATGGTGTGATTTCAAAAGAATACTTCTTCCTCCATCCCAAAATAGATTGTGAATATCTTGTGTTGTGGGCAGTTTCTCAGAAAAAATTATTTCAATGATTACCGAAATCATTGAAGCAAATTTTTTCGTGAAACTGCACACCGCACAAGATATTCACAATCTATTTTGAGATTGAGGAAGTATACTAGAAATGGAAACAAAATCCGTAAATATCCTCCGCATCCAAGAAATTTGAGGAACTTATGGTTTCATTTGGAATCTCAGTTGAAAAAAAAAATTCTAAAATAGTTTTATTCAGTCCTCTAGCTTCAACTACGAGGAAAATATTTGCAGATTCTTTTTCTTCTCTATTATATCGTCCATTTTTCATGGGTCCAAAAAAGTAAAAATTTCGTATTTATCACTTTTTGGATTTTCAGAGCTTAGGGTTCACACCATTCCCGAAAGAAATTTGAGAGGCATATTCCTTGAATTTCAGACACAGAATTGAGTGAATAATTTTAGTTCAAA
Organism: Longipedia americana; assembly: GCA_028571025.1. Taxonomy (NCBI): domain Eukaryota; kingdom Metazoa; phylum Arthropoda; class Copepoda; order Polyarthra; family Longipediidae; genus Longipedia; species Longipedia americana. The sequence goes on from JAOWAT010101224.1 coordinate 5,884, forward strand.
CTTAATTTCCTTAATTTTTCCTAAGAAAGCACCAATACCCATCTGATATTCGCCTAAGAAAGCACCAATACCCATCTGATATTCGCCTGAATTCTTAGTTGGATCCTACTTCTATAACATCATCACTAATCCCTAGTCCTTGAGAGAAAATCAATATTGATTTGGGATATCATCAGAAATTGAATGGAGGGGTCAATTGAATAAGATTCAGCTAGACCCGTTTTCAATTTATTGTTTTTCTCAAATATTGTTTGGGCTCCCTGTGGGTTGGAAAGTGAATTGGATTCGCGAATCCGATTCAGATTTGCAAATCCAAAAAACAGCACACAGTTTCCCGGATTTCGACAAAATGAATCCGAATCAGATTCAGTTTTCGGATTCATTTGTCAAAATTCGGGAAACTATGTAGTGTTTGGATTCGCGAAAATTTTCCTTAGTTTTGGAAAAAGTTGTGCAGTTTTTCAAATTGACCCCTTTTAAAATATATTGAAAAAATTTGCTCATTTTTCATATATTTGAATATTAAATAGAGAAAAGTCATATTTGAACCAATGAAATTTGATCAATTTTGGTTAGATTATCAGTAAAATAGTAATTAGTTGTAGTGTGAATTCTCAACCTTCCTAAATTGTAAGACTTCTTATGAAGTTTCAGGGAAATTTCTACTTAATAAAAGTCTCTATTCTTACACATCTAGGATTCTATCCAAAATAAGTTATTCTGTGCATATTTCATTGCTTTTGAAGGTCATTTTATATCTAAAATTGCATATTTATTGCTATTTACAGAAGTAAGGGTTACCAAGACTGAACGAAATTATGAAAAATACCATTTTTTTGGCCAAAACTTTCCTAAGTCATAGCTTAAAAGTCTCGATTCTTACACATTCATAACAAGTCTTAACAATTTGGGAGTTTGAGTTTATCACCCTTTCATTAGAAAAATCTTTTCAACATAAATTTCATGATCCAATATTCTAAAAAGTAAAAATCGTGTCCCCCATTTCTTCGAATATCAACGAAGTAAATTTATGTATAATCTTATAAAGTATATATTAATAAAAAATTCCCTCTTTGACCAATATTGAACAATAATAATTTGGATACAATTCAAATTTGTATCTAAATTTGAATATTTTTCCAAAAAAAAAGTATGAGAGTGAATGAACTCTTTCTTCAAGGTGAAGCAAGGATTTGTAATTGAAAATAATAAGATTAGAAACATCTGTTCTTCAGCTTTACTTTTCATATATCTTAAAGTCGTTGACAAACAATAATGAAGAACAAAACAAATTAATACTTCCTAGAAATGAATCTATTAATAATGTATTTAGCAACAGGTGACAAGTACAAACAAAAGGTGAACTTGACCAAAGAAAGACTTTCAGGCTTTTTAGACCCTTAAAACAGTTTAGATTTGTATTGTTTATATCTAGACGAGTTTGTGGGCTCAATTTTGAAACAATTCTCAGTTAGGGAAAGAAAATTTCCTCAGTTTTGAAACAATTAAAGAATTTATAAAAAATTTTGTTTGGAATTTAAAATATTTTTACAAATAAAACATAGATTTTGAGGGTCTTTCCCAGTTTTGTCAAAATTTAGCTCTCAGTTACTACAATTTTTTGTCCAAAACAGCCTGAATTTTTACTGTATTTCCCAACGCAGGTGATACTTTCCCGTAAAGCTTTTCCTTCAGGTCTCTCTCCTTCCTCGGCGTGCAATTTGAAAATCTGCCAAAGAGATAATTGTTGTATCTCTGAGCATTATTACTTCCTTTTGGGCAGTTCAACACTAGTCATAACAACAGAGGTGGGTACATTGAATTTCAAGCATTCACAAATCCTTGTTAAATATTCATAAGGCCAAAAGAAAACAAAAATTCCTTCGAAGTTGTGAAAAGAAACTCACGGAAACGCAAAAACTCAAAAATACGAAACTTTTAGGCGGTAAAATTTTCTTGAATTGAAGTTTTTGGGTTTTTAGTAAAATTAACAAATACAGTCAAAGACAGATATAGCGTTATGACATATATAGCGCCAGTACAGATATAGCGACGTAAAGACGGATATAGCGACATCACTATCCGTCGATATGTATAGTAAAGTTGCAAAAGTGTCACTATATCCATCGTTGAATTTGGCGCTATATCCATCTTGGCCCTAAAAATGGCATGGCGCTCTAACCGTCTTATACTGTATTTGACAAAAACACCAAATTTTGCCAAGCTTTGCCATGCCTTGCCTAAATTTTCCAAAAACTGGGCAAAATATCCAAAGAGTCAGCTGAAGTTTCGAGAAACTCAGCAAATTTTTCCAAAAACTCAGTTTCAAAACCACAAAAACTCCAAAATACAAAATTTTTAGGCATTTAATACGTCTAAAACCCAGGAAAAAAGCCTGTATAGGTAAGAAATTTGAAACTTTTTCATCTTTAACCCAACATTACATGCTAATATTCTATCTATTTAAATTTTCTAGTTACGTTTCTGAGTTTTCTCAAAATTGACGAATGGTAATGACAAATTGTGTGCTCTTTTAGATACTTGAGTTTCTTGAATTTTGAAATTTGGTTAAATATTTCATTGAACTTGGAGAAACGTAAGAAGGACAAAAATGCAATCAGTGACTTTGCATTCAATCTTCGCCCCCCCCCTTCCATGGTAATGTATTGTTACATGCCCGTTTAAGTTGAAAACCAAAACCCATTCATATTATGGTTTATTTCCCATCATCATTATTATTTTCATCTTTGCATTGTTCTTGTTCTTGTCGCTACATAATTCATTAAACTGCAGCAGCAAACACACGTACAATACACAAGCTCCCTTATGTTTAAAATGAAGTAAGATGACTTTCAATATGAAAGATAAGGTTGGACATATTTGATGGTCACTCACTTTGAGCAGTGAACATTATTGCAGTGGGACCTCTCAATTCAATTGCAAGCTGGAGATATTGATGAAAATTTTAACAAGATAAAAATGTTCAAAAATTTCATTAAATTTTCTTTAACAAACTTTCTGAGATCTGGGTTTTTGGGATTACTCTGGTTCTGGGTAACAAATGTGCCCTTTGGTTTGAAAATGATCTGAAGGGCTTTAAACTCATCAAACTGAGCTGAAAATTCGACAGTTCAAGAAAAGCAATAATACTGATTGATTGAAATAGATACCCTGCCAGCGCAGTTAAAAGATCTCGTAAATTAAACTGTTGAGAGGAAGAGAAGGTGAATTACGATTAGATGGGTTCCGGTCTTTGTCTTCTAGGCACGTAGGTGGAACTTCAAAAACAGGACTTTGAGAACTCCAGATGCAATCTGAAAGAAAGTCAGGCTTATTTTCAGCCATGTAGAACCTTTAAACAGCTATGCACAAAATTTCGTAACCCTGCTGGGTTCTGACATTTTCAGATCTTCCGTTTTGGTATTGATCAATCAGAATAGCGTTGACTACTTTGGATGGCTGTGACTGCTTGCTAAATGTTAGCCTAAAACATCAAAAAGTGGTCAATGCTATTTTGAAGAAACAATAGAAAATCTTCAGTTATTTTAGAAACTGAAAGAATTGTAGACCTATGAATATACATGTGATTGCTTTTCTGCCAATTTTTCCTGACCATTAAAATCCTGAGAAACTTATGGGAAAGTAGAGGAAGTGAGAGACTCACTTATGATTTTTGCGCATGCTCACTGCTTGTGTAGCTTGCGTGTCGGCCACTTCTCAAATACCATCATTGAAAGGGTCAAAGCAGCAAAGAGCTTTAAAGACAATTATGATCACTCTCTCCAACAGAGAACTTCCACCATACATTCATTGACATGAGAAGTGTTGTTTCCGCTCATGAAGTAAGTTCAAACCTTTTCATAATTTGCTTCCTGTTAAAGGTAGACTGATGCCCAAGAAGATTTTGTGTCTGACACCAAAATTTTTTACAATTTTAGCGGTAGGCCAATCATAAAGTATATCTTAAGCCCACTGCAAAATTTTGAATTCAGAATGTGCCCAAAAAGTGGACCATTCAATTATAGGCAAAGTCCTGATTTTCTTAACTAATGAAGGAAAATTAAATGTTAAAAGGTGATTTTCTTAACCTTAAAATTTTTTCCACATACTTGAAATCCACTGGGACACCTCGATTGAAATGGTGCGAATTATCAAATTTCTGGTTTCTCACAAATATTTGAAAATACAAGCAAAAATTTCATAATTCTTCTAAAATTTAGAAAAATATGAACAGTAACTGCTGCTTTGTAAATAGCTGGAAATTATAATCACCAAAAAGTTGAAGCTACATTGGTCATTACTGTGATACAATAATTTTCGATGTTCAATTTAGGAGTGCATTAAAAACCCTCACAAAGAAATTGGTTTAATTGATTTTTTATGGGGAATCTTGAAAACTCTCTGGGAAGTTCTAATTGACGTCATTAGACAAATTCTGTCATAATGATTGTCTCTTGTCTCCCTAATGCATCAAAGTCGATAAAAGTGAAATCTATCAAAAATATGTCAGAAATTTGGAGCAATTTCACAAAATAGAAATTCTTTTTTAATGACAAAATTAAATCAAAATGGATCTAATGAATGTTTGAAATGATTATCATAGTTTTTTATTTATTTTCAAAGTGTTTTCAAAAACTTTGATGTTGCCAACCTAATTTTAAGACAGAATGTGGAATCTTTAACG
>JAOWAT010101335.1:0-10558 GCA_028571025.1 Longipedia americana
AGTCTGCAAAGTTCATTTGGAGGCTGCCAACAAGGTCAAAAAAGGGTGGTAAAACGAATTTGGTCAGCCTCATATAGATTTTCATTCTACTCTCCTGGCTTTGTATTTTGGAATTTAGATGAAATTCTTTTTTTACGCAACTGAAAATGGAAAACTCCAGGTGGGGTCTGGCCCAATTTTTTGGGTTTTGACATATTTTTTCGGATTTTTGGCAAAAACTTATTACAAGATAGGGTGTGTACTAAATCCTGATTTTTGTCCTGTGAGGAAATTGAAAATTTCTTCAAAAATGTGCTAAAATCCAAAAAATTGGGCCGGGACCCACCTGGAGTTTTTGATTTTCAGCTGCTAAAAAAGGAATATCATCAAAATTCCAAAATAGGAAGGCAGGAGAGTGAAATGAAATTGTTTACTAAATCAGTCCAAAAATAGGGTGTAAAAACCACCAAAAATATAAGATTTTAAAATACCCATCAAAATTCAATTTAGAATCAGGTTATATGTAGAAAAATCCCAAATCTGATCTTTCTTTAATTTGTTAATTTTGTAAATCCTATTTGATAACAACCGTCAAGTGTAATTAAAAAAACATTCAAATCGTGAGTATTATCATATTTTTTGCCATCATTTTATGGTTTGACCATTGACTATCTCCTCGCAGATACACTCTAATTTTGAAATTCATCCTTTGTTTTAAAGAATTACACTAAGATTTGATTTCATCCCAAATTACCAACAATAAGTTGTCCTTATTTTTCCTCCCATTGTAATTTGAATCGTGTGACAAAATAAGAATAAGAAAGAGGAATAAAAGAGAAGAGGAGAACAAAATTATGAATGGAAGTTTGATCAATGCCGAACGTAGAGTTGCATAGAGATCACTTATCCTAGGTGTGACAAATAATAGAGAGCGTTTTCTTGAGTAGAGACACAAGGAATAATTAATTGATGCTAAATCATTCATAATTGTGGAGTTATCAGAAGAAACGTGAGACCGTATGTCAGGAAACAGCGGTTTTGAGAGCTAAATATATCCAATTTTTGAGTGGTAAGGTAATAAAATCCAGTGAGAAAGTTGGTAATAAAGGTCTAATCTTCAATTATTTCATATTATAATTGCAGCCTTTGGCCTTTTTCTATGAGAAAAGGACACAGAAAGATGCTAAATTTACGTGAAATTCAAATCAAAATAACTAAATTTTTAACGGTTTATATTTGTTGAAATTTTAATCTGATACTAAGACAGGTCTATTAAAGAACTTTTATTAATAAAATTTTCATGATTGGTCTATTTAAAACCAGATATTTTGGGATTTTTGCAAGAAAGTTTTTCCCTAATCTATTTCCTAACAGAGAGATTTCAATTGTCCTTCTTAATTAACTCTGAGAGAAAAGAAGAAGCACGTGTAAATTCAACAGAGACGTACCTATGACATAGGTACGTGTCATTGTATGATCTTTTCATTTTGCTTAGTTATATGGAAATGTAGCATAGCTCAGAGGTAGCATACCTACTCTTATTTAATGATAAATTCTTTGAAAATCGAGTTCGAGTTCGAATCCACCCCGGGAGAGAATATCTTTTTATTTTTCATTTTTACCCAATTCTGTCAAATTAAAATAGATTCTGTACAAGGGGAATATATTTTTTATTTACTAAAAGACTTTCTTTAAAATTCTGTACAAGGGGAATGTTTTTTAATTTCCTTAAAAACATTTTCTTCAAAAATTGTCCTCACTTGATTTAGAGCACTGTACGTTTTTCCTGTCAAAATCGTCCACAGATTCACAATTAGAAATAAAAATAACTGATTTAAAAATGCAAAAAACTACTATCCTTGGACGGGATTTGAACCCAAGACTCTGGGACAAAAAACTGGCGTGTTACCTCAAGACCAATTTGGTTACATTAAAGTTAGAAGATATATCTTCACTCTTCATCATAACTGATTTGAAGAGAACGGGAGGACAATCTGACGCAAATGTCAATTTTCTAGAATATATTTTTGCAACTTTTTTCAAGATTTCCATAATTTTTTTCATCTGTGTGACTTGAAAGTCTTAATTAATGCTAAAATAGCATAATTCAATGCTCAGAAAAACTTCGCCATTTTAGACCCGGCCTCATCTTTTTTCCGATTTGTCCACATTTCCTCTTTCGGAAGTAACGTAATGTAAGATTAATTTTGCTCTTAACTGATATTCTCTGTGAAACTGAACCAAATTGGGGTGTAACTCAAAATCAACCACGCAATTATATAGATGAAATGATTGGATGGATTATTCCGTCCAACTCCATGCAGATTTGTCATGCCAAGAAATTTGTGTTACAGAACAGGTTGAAACAATCCATCAAATTCTTTTAGCTATATTCTTACCTTACTGTTTCTCAGTAATACCCCAATTTTGTCCACTTTTACAGGAAATATCAGTTAAAACCTACATGAAATATAACTGAAAGATCTTTCACTGTTTTACTTTCTTCATTAATAATAAAGATCCAGAAGCAATATTTTTATTAACAGACCTTTGATAGATCTTTACTGTATTGAAAATGTGCATTTTTCACTTAAAGTCAAGATTAAGCTATTAGGAACCGGTTATTTTGTTTTCGAAGGAAAATTGAAATACTCTCCATAATTCTAGCATTCTATAAAACAAAAAAGATTCTGTCCCAAGGGGGATTCGAACCCACGCCCTTCTCAAAACAGGAAATGATTTTAAATGCTCCATGCAGCTTAGCATTTCCTTGTTTGTCATCAGAATAAATAGAAAAAGGAGAAAAATTCATTCAACAAAATCCCAAAATATTCAACATATCATTGGAGAATCAATAATTATGACTTCAATTTTGAATGAAACAGATATAAAATGATACCTTACAAAATATTTATATTTAGCATATATAAACCACAAATAATTTGAAAATTGACTTTGAATTCAAAGTAATTTTGATAGTACCCTTGCAATAATCAGGCCTTATTTGAACCTTTGAAGATCAAATCTGTTAATTTTTTTCTGAAATTTTTATAGATAAAGGATTGAACTTTGATATTTTAACAAGATTTTAGTTTATAATGGTAAGATTACATAGATATTGATGGATAGAAATGCGATTTCTAGCATGGGGAATCTTGAAAGTCTGTGAAATTCCCACAAATGTTAAGAAAATTTGCTGATTCTCTTGGCGAAAATATCCATTTTTAAAATAATTTCAGCACATTAAACATAAAATATTTTGGAGATGACAATATTTGATTTTTTCTCAGAATCCATCTAAACAATATTATGGTAAGTACATGTTGTTGATTATTTTCAATGATAGGTTTTGTCTAAACATATAATCAGGGAATACGTTTCAGTACTTGTACCATTATTTGATTTAGCCATGAAAAATATTTCTTCTATTTTTATTTTTTGTTTCTTTTTAGGTAAGTTTTCGCAAATGCTGCAGCTCAAGTCTTACATGGTCCAGGCTTTTTTTGACAGACTCATAGACTATTAAAACGTCTATGAATTTCGTAAATTGCAGTTTTTGCATTTTTGAAGCTCAGTTTTGGAAAAAATTCTCAGTTTTGAAAAAAATTCTCAGATTTTGGAAAAATTTTCTCAGTTTTTGGAAAATTCAGCTTTAAAATCAACAAATTTCTTGTAAATTCATGAAAATTCATGAAAATGATGATATTTCAACAAAAAATGTTCACTTTTGTTGATTAGTGCATCAAAATGAGAATTTTTTAACGACTAAATAAGAATTTCTCAGTTTTGCTAAAAATTGCCTCTCGGTTTGGAAAAAAATTTGTCAAAAAAGTCTAGTCCTTCGGTTTCTCCTGGAGATAGGGCAAGTTTTAGCCAAAAAGGTGGCTTGGAATCTGCCATGACTGGCCTGCTCAAAGGGTTTATTCCTAGAAGAATTGTAAAAACCTACCAAGCAATGGCTCGTGAAAATGTCCTGCAGAGATCTAAAAAAACGTTCAGCACAGAGGCTTTCAGAGGAGATATTGTCGAAAAATATAGTTTCATATTTCAGTTTATATTTTTTCATCAAATAACAATTTCATACGTACTTTTTTATCTATTCTTTTGAAATTCTCTAAATAATTGTTGATTTTTAAAATGTTCCTTCAATTTCAATGATGATCTTAGAAATTCTGTGATTCTCAGTGAAAAAATCTTGAAAATTACATGCAATCATTATCATCATCATCATCATCATATCTCAATATAATTGAAAACTTTTGCATATATTGTCGAGACGTATAATATCACTTAGGAAATAAAATTTCATTCTTTAGTTGACTTGCCTTTTTTCTTTTGCTGTATGGTTTAGACAGATATTCAATTTTTTGTTCAGATGAACCTAACTCAAACACCTATAGGTGTCAATTGTGATTATTCACAATAGATGCATGAAATATTCTTGTAGTGGAAACATTGTTCGGGTAAACTTTTTTTTATAAATAATTACATGTAAACATAGCTTCCTTCTTCATTATTTGCCTTGGTAGTACTTATTTAATTGTTGTTCTTCTCAAATATGATAATATATGTGTAATGTAATTCAACAAGGACTTGAATCCAGAAAATCCAGAACCCTGCACGCATGATAGGATGCAGTCCTAGTCTATCTGTTAACGGTGATGTCAAGATGCCAGGGGCCCACTGTAAAAATGAACTCGGTCACTTACTCATTTCTAGGCGCAAAGGATCCTCAATTTTAATGGGAAAAACGCCTCTCAAATTGAGTGAAACTAAGCTCCTTATTCAAATGAGTAAGTGACCGAGTTCATTTTTACAGTGGGTGATCTCTCACATGATCACTGATCGTAATCCCTAGCATCATTCCTAGGCATGATTTTCTGCTTAATCCATCACATGATCACTTGGTATGATTTCAGCATGATCCTAGAGCATGATCTCTCTCATGATCCTTGGGTATGATCCCCAGGCAGAGTCTCTTGCATGATCCCATGCCATGATCTCTGGGCATGATACCCCACATGATCTGCATAGAAAAGCTCCATTCATGAAGTAAAGTTTGCTTCATAATGGATCTTGTCTATGATCTCCAGTGTGATCCCCTAGCACAATCCCTCTATGATCCCAGGGGATGATTCGCACTCCATTTACTTCTGAAATTCATTTGTACCTGAGACCCGGATGTTTTTGACAACTTGCATTGGTCTTAATTCCCTTGGTAAACATTTCCATCAGTCTACCTGCCTGTAAATTGTAATTCTTGAGAGCAATGCCAAGAAGGATAACAATAATTTTTGTGAACTTGAGATCTGAGCACTTCTGACATCTTAAATTGGTCTTGATTTTCCTTGGTAAGTATTTCAGCCGATCTGGCAGCCTGTAAACTGTAATTCTAGAGAGGAGGAGGAGAACAACAAACATTGTGACACTGAGACCTTGATACCTCTGTAAATTTCTTTGATAATCATTAGTTAACCTTAGAAAGCAAAATACCTGATGCAAGAGCCAATTTCTACTTGGATTTTAACATTGATCACCCTCTCCTCCACGCAAGTGGTCCTTATACCACTGCGCAGGGTGAAAATGACAAAATGGAAATTTAGTAATATTGGTAGAGTGAATTACTTTAGCTGTAACCATATAGCAGAGTTTCATATTATTAAGACGATAAAAAACACTGCAATGAAATTTCTACCAACTCCAATTTCAAAGATGGTCTCAGATTATCTTGCATATATCAAAAGATCAATCTGCAGTCAAATATTTTTTCATTTTTTGCAAATTTGAAATGAAGCACTTCATTTCTTCCATAGAAGTAAAATGTAATTTTTGGGCCAATTTACTTAATAAATTAAGAGGATGTGCTTCATTTGATATTTTCAAAAAATGAAAAAATATTCGACGGACTATAGGTTGGTTTTTTGGTATACACAAGATAATTTGACAACATCTTTTTTATAGCCTTAACCCTGATCATCATGCGCTAATAAGGTTAGATAAACCATCGCATGACGATAAGGGTTAATATTATGATACTCTGCTATGGTTAAAGACAAAGCGATCTGCTCAACTAAATTAACTGAATTTCCGTATTGTTCTTTTTGAACTACACAACAAACTTGAGGAGATTTTTGGGTAGAGAATAAAAGGTAATTAGAAAAGGTTGTTATATTTTCCACAGAGATAAGTTACCAGGGCAACGAAGGGGCTTGAGCCGAAAATGGAAAAAATAAAAGAGATGATAGACAGAATTTAGCTCAATAAAACGAATGTCATGTCGGCAGAAGAGGAAATCATTTTCTGAAAGTCTTTTAGGCAAATAAATTTGAATTCGTAATGACAGAAGGGAGAATTATGATCAATATGTCAGCGTTTTCAATTTACAGCTGAAACAGGCGTTCTCAAGGTACTAGCACATGATCCGTCATTTATTCTTGACATTTTATAACCCTCAGAAAAGCTACAAAATCCTGTCTTTCGAAAAACTTTCTCAATTTTATAAAAAACTTTCTCAGTTTTATAAAAAAATGGTCTGGTTTGAGTGAATTTTTTCAGTTTTTAAAACATTTTTAAAATTTCGCTAAAATTGGCCAAAAATTGATAGAAATGAAGCTAATCTAGAAAATTTTGTAATGTTATTTTGACTCATTTTATGCACTTAAAATTTTCTTCAAAATTCTAGAAAATTCATATATCTTGGTTTTGCTGTTTTTCCTCAGTTTTGTGAAAACAATCATCTCTCAATTTTGACACATTTTGACAAAAAAGTCTGCGTCATGTCAGAAGAAATCATATTATGAAAGTCTTGAAAAAAATTAATTTGAATTCGTATAATTGGACGAGCACAGAATTCTTGCCTTTCTAGCAACTTTAATTATCATAAAGATTGTTTTATGCTCAGTATTGAATAGGATATAACAATATAAAATTCAAATGTCCTATTTTCGAATCCTGATTCTATTCCCAAAATGAGGAATGTTTGATTTGGTTCTTCAGTGGTATTTTTATTCAAAGACATTCAATTCAGTTTAATCAATTTAAAACTTAATTTTAAGTTGATTAAACTGAATTGAATGTCTTTGATTAAAAAAACCAAAGAAGAACCAATTCAAACATTCCTCATTTTGGGAATGGAATCAGGATCTTAAAAATGGGACATTTGAATTATTCTGTCAAAGGATGCAGTTGTGAAATGTTTTTAATATTACATTTCCTGGTTTGTAACAAAGCAAAACCTCTGTCCCAAAATAGATTGTGAATATCTCGTGCTACACGAAGGTTCTTGTTTTTGTTTTGAACGAATGGAACAATAAGCCAAAACCTTAAGAAAATAAGGTGCAAAAAGAAGAAAAAATCCCTGCCATTTAAAACAAAAATTTGATAAATTTGAACCTTAGCAACAGATGTCAGTATATTTAAATGAGAGAAATGTATGTGATTAGTGCTGCCATCTTTATTACAGATATGTGGCGTCCCAGCGGATTTTGGTGATGAAAATGTTTTCCTTCATTTTTAAGCACTTGACCATTCACTTCAAAGATATATATTGTAACTCCATGTAAAATTTCAGATTCGAGAAATTCCGCTATGAAGAATGTTTAGAGTTTAGAGTTTTATGAAGTGGAATGAAAATAAAATGTGAGAGTTCAACAAAGAAGGTCTTATATTAGATATTTCATTGAAGTGAACTTTTTGACTAAATTTTGGAATTTCTGTGCATTATGATGCACCATTCAAATCATAAATTGAATTTTTTCATTCTGATGTAATAAGGGTTAGAAAATTGTTCTTATAATAAAGTTTAATTCTGGGCCAAAGGTCTTCAATTAATTAATTGAATTGTTCACCAAAAATGAACTTTGAAAAATCTAAACTTATGACCTTTCTTGTTGATATCTCACAAATGCGAATTTCTCAAATTCAACATTATCTTCTCATTGCAGAAACCTGCTGGGACGCCTCATATCTCCTCTATATCTCAAAGCCAGTCACTAAAAGAAGCAGAGAGTGGCTAGCTTGTTTTGCGATGAACTTTGTATTTACCGGTAAATAATGCAAAACATTGCAACAAGAGAAAGAGAGCAACAGAACATCCAGGCTTATTTTTTGACCATTTCTCCGAATTAAACTGGAAAAAATTGTTTTACAAGATTGTGGTATTTAAGTTCAGTTTGGTCCTTTGCCATTTTTATTTAACTGCTGAGTTTTCCAAAATAATTCTTGAAAAAAGGATTTTTGGATAATTTTTCCGAAAAGTATAAAAAGTCTACTTTTAAAATCTAAAATTATCAATTTTCATGGTTTTGCAATTTTTCTCTCAGTTTTTGGGAAAATATGGCTCTCAGTTTTTGAAAAATATTGTCAAAAAATTAGCCTAGTGTGAGAAGAAAAAAAAGGTTTAGTGTATTTTTTGAAAGATGTTCCCACAAAAAAGAACAGGAATTTTATTGACAATTAGCCTTCCCAACTTTCCAAATGAATTCTGGCATATCTATAGTGAAATGAGATATTTTAAGACATAGGATCTTGAGTGAATTTCCTGTAGAATTTTGTCATGGGTCAACTTTATTTCTATAATCAATAGGAAAGCCGAGGTAAGGCTCTGACCAATTTCCACTTTTCAAAAGGACCTCAAACTTCATTGGCATGATACAGACATATGAAGGGTTGTTTTTTATTCTAAAATATGTAAACTCCGAGTGAATTCATTTTTACAACCTAGGAACTTTAAATTTTCGAAATTGGTCCAGTAGTTGCTTTGGTAGGAACTTGAGAATCATTTCCAAAAATATTCTGTCAGCAGCTAATCAAGAATATGTGTGTTAGGATAAAAATTCTGTCAAGAAATCCAAATTTACTCAAATATTTGTAAAGAATCAGAAAAATTTAGAAAAAATTAAGGTTATGAAAAATCTTTGCAAAAATGACAATCATTTTGAAAACTTAGCAGCCCCCTCCCCTCCCCATCCCACAAAAAGTAAAAATTCAAGCATTTGAAAATTTTCCATTTTGACATATTCTTTAAAGTCAACAAAAAAAGCATGTTTTTACTCAACCCATCCATCTCAAAATCCTGAAATTAACATTTTGTTTTTGACAAAATCAGTGATTCATAACAAAAAGTTATCCACCTAAAACAACCAACTTTTTGGCTATTGATTATTGTTACTATGAGCAGACACTCACTCTAAAGAAATCATCCTCGTAATGGGGTTGGACAAACATAATTTTAATTTTTGAGCAAAATGAATTTTTCAGTATTCTTGTGACATTAAAAGATTTTTTCAACAATGCACATCCTCATTCTCTTTTATTTATATGAACAATATATCTGCCGACCTTTGCAACATTTGTCTCTTTTTGCCACTGACTCAGGCGGAGAGTAAACCTTTGTCGAAGTTGAATCAGTAGTCACATATAAAGAGAGAGAATTGAGATCTTTATTTTGAGAAATCTAATAAAAATTAGGCCCCATCCTGATCCCTAATCGATCCAATAAAATTCTCACTTTGAAACAGGCTTTTTTCGCATTGGTTTAGATGAGGCAAATTTGAGGAATTTTTATAAAACTCAATGTTTGCATTTTGAGCCTCAGTATTTGAAAAAATTATCATTTTCTTGGAAAGATTTCTCAGGTAAATGTTATTCATTTTGAGAAAAAAATGCTTCATTTGTAGGAAAATAGTCCTGAAAATCAACATTTTATGTAACAGTTTTCAATAAATTAGCTTAAGTTTTCCAGTTCACAACAATTTTGGACCGCTACGAAATTGAAGATTTCGTAAAACTCAGTTTTACGAAAAGTTTTCTCAGTTTCGCCAATTTTTCTCAGTTCTTCGAAAAGATATTGGTAAGTTTTTGGATACAATTTCCAAAAGAGCCTGCTTGGGTTTGGAGCACACTCTCCAGACAAAAGATCTGGTCCATAACATGAAAAATTCCATTTGGTTTTCAATGAAAACAGCCAAAAATATCGTGTTGAGGGTTTTCTTTTCTCTACTGTAGGCAATAGGCATGCTTGTCCAGATGACGGATGCAAATTAACGGTCATTGTAATTCTTCGGGATCACTGTGCCCCCTCCTTCTCCGCCTATAACATATTCATTTCGCCCATTACTCACGTATAATATTCAAGCAAATTTCATCCCATTCGTTTGATTGTCCACCCCTTACAACAAATGTCATAATGGATGTGTGAAGAAGAAACTTTATTTTACAGAGTGTATTATTGGTGGTTGCCTACTTACTCTTTCTATTGGAGCAGGATTTTCTTGATTTTTTAATGACATCTCTTATCTAATTATAATTGTTGTTCAATTAAATTTGCTTTTAATTGATGTTCTGCCTAAGAGCTGTTAAATTTTAGTGTGTAAATTCAAAATTGTTAGGAAAATCTATGAGACAATTATGCACGGGCTTGAATGATTAGATCCATCGAACTAATTTATGACAGTATACACATAGGTCCTTAATGCCCTTTTCAATTGATTTCAAGAGCCATCTGTATGTTCAAAAATGATCTTGGGCCGACTTGGCTGACTCTGCCCAGGCAGATTTGCCTAAATAGAGATATCTGTAA